>RJWM01005894.1:0-88304 GCA_004363535.1 Dasyprocta punctata | reverse complement strand
TTTGCTAACACTTAGAGCTATCTGCAAATGGAAAGGCTGGTGGCTAAGTTCTCTTGGAGCAGCCTATGGTAAATTCTGTACTACTAGAAGCTTTTGGGTAAGGCTCAGCAGAGACAATTTGGAAGAGATTCCTTTGGTAGATGTGAGTTTGGAATAGATTCCCTCCTAGTCGTTCAAAATTATTGGATTCTCTGTTTTGATGATGGTAGACTTTTCTGTTCCAATCAACATCACAGATATAAATACTATTCTAATCTACCAGCTAGAGGGAAGGGGAGTCTCTGAATACCTTAAGACAACACTCCCAATGCCCCAAACTGATACACGTGGGATTTGGTATTGATTAGGATGGTGTGGCCTGGTGTGATGTACTGTGATGTGGTGAGGGATGATGCGATGTGATATATGTGTCATGGTGTAATACACTATGATATGGTGTGAAGTAATATGGTGTACTGTACGGTGTACTATATGGTACAGTGTGGTATGGTATGGTATGGTATGGTGTGGTATGACTTGATAGACTATGTTATGGGTTTATGTGGTGTGCTATGGTGTTGTTATGGTGTGGAATATTGCGATATGTGAGAAATCATGGCCACAGTCTTTTAACAGCTGTGTAACTCCATTGGGCTAGTGACCATGTGGTACTGGAGTGATTTTGGTTGCTATGATGGATGCCACTTTAGTGATTTCCTTGGCAATGTTGGCTGCACTTTTTATAAGAAAGCAAGTCTTCTGTGTCACCCTGTGGCTGGTGGGTAGAATAATTTGGCAACCATAGTATTATACATCATAACAAAATGTGCAAACCCAGGGTCTGTGCAGCATCTACCTTTCATCTACCCATCCCACCCACCCCATCAGCAATAAGGAAGAAGCAGGCATCAGTTCAAGTATAAATCTTGCCTATTATTTTCTAGTTTTAACAACAACAAGTATTTTAAAGTTTCATCTGTAAAACAAATCATAACTCACATGCCAGTTCTGACAGAAGACAAGTGTGATCTTAAAGTATACCTTAGGATGCTAAGGTTTGTGGATTGCAAGGCTGATCAGCCTCAAATACTGCACCATTGTTCTCCAGGAACTTCCATGAGGGGATAAATTTTGCCAAGGATTTAGGTTCTGGGGCTGTAATAATTTGTGCTAATTGCATATTTTTATAACATACAGCAGCTTCTATACAACACATTCAGGAACCCTGGGTATAGAACAGGTTCACTCCTGACTTCTTGGTCTCAGTTCCCTTTTTGTCTAATAGAGTAGTTCTTCATGAAAAAAAGTTGTCACTGAGCACTGCTAATTCTATGATTAGTTTCTCTGGAAAACCAGAATTTTGTTTTGGTGTGATGGCTAGTGGTTAAAAAACTCTAAACATTTCATAGACAAATCTACCAAGTCTTTTGAATAATTCCCATTGAGGGAGAATAGTTGTTAGGAAAAAAGATATCAATGTCTATGATGGAAGACTGTGGCACAGAATTGCCAGTGTGACTTATTGGAAGGTGCTGAGATTGTGAGGGACAAGAGAGGAAAGAGGGGGAAAAGCAGAGAGAAGAGAAATACAAGGAACAGAGGAAAGGAGAAAAAGGAGGGAGGGGACAGAGAGACAAAGAAACCTTGATTTACTTCTATTTTTGTTGTTTGATTTTGATTTTTGAGACAGCGTCTTTGTAGTTCAGGCCTGCTTTGAATTGACTATGTAGCCCAGGCTGGCCTCAAAATCACAGCAACCCTGCCTCAGCCTCCTGAGTGCTGGAGTTACAAGCCTGTGCCACCAGACCTGGCTAGATTTAATTTAACACTCTTTGTTCTCATTGCTATCACCGAATTCAGATAAGAGGAGCTATACTCAACTCATAAATAGCAATAGCCTTTCCTAGTGGTCCTTCTGCCTCTCCCTTTGCCTCCCTCAAGCCCAATCGCAGTGCTGGTAAAGTCTATCCTCCCACCTCCATTTCTCACCTTTGACCATCCAAGGGTCAACTATGAGGGGTATAGCACCTGCCTGGCAAGCGTGAGATCCTGAGTTTGATTCCCAGTACCCCTCCCAAAAGAGCCAAATATGATTATAATCATCATCAACATTAAGAAGCAGAAAGTAAGAGGTGATATAACCCCTGATTGCCTTGGAGCCCGCAGCTGTGGCCCCTAGTGGGCACCCCCAACCCTCCACATCTTTCTCTGTTGAGACCTGATGTTCTGCCAATGGCTGGATATGGTGAGATGCTACCTCTAAGGAAGACAGCTGAGAAGGAAATGACATTTGCTTTTGTTTGTTTCTTCCTGGTTTTCCTAAAGACCTTTAAGCAGACATGTGTTCAGCATCACCATTTATGGGGGAAATTTCATAGTTACATTTATAACTAAAATGAAGGTATGTTTCCTGCTGCAAGGGCTAGCTAGACGCTCTTCCAGAAACATTTATAGTAACCAAATTATTGCCTGCATGTTTATAGACAACTTTATCATCATGGTTTTCCTAGTGATGTTTGCTATGTTAGAATACATGCTGCTCACATGCCGCAGAGAAGCCAGGTCTTCCTGCTGGTGGCTGGTTCCCTCTCCCAACCGACCCACCCCTCACATCACAGAGCACTTCTGCTCTGCTGACTGCTTGATTTCCGTGAAGGTGGCCTGGGCCTTTTCTTTTATGGTATCCAAGTCCATGTTTTGGAGATTCTGCAACTGCCCAAGAATGGAATCCTTATCTTCTTCCTCCTCTTGATCTTCATCTACCATTTTCCGAAGATCTTCAGGTAAATCCACATCATCTCCAGCCATCTGAATTTGAGTGTCATCCATTTCACTCTATGTGAAAAACAAATACACACTAAATAAAGTATAAAAGCAGCAGGAAAACTAAGATCTGAGAATGAATAAACTAATGATATGTTTGACAGACACATGCCACATCCTTGTCCTGCTGGAAATCAGTGAGGCCAGAGTTCTGGGTTTGAAGATCCCACCTTTGCTGCACCTCAGGCTGACCAGGCCCTTCTAGCCTGGTAGTCCTCCTAGCATCATCAAGGAGTGTGTTAGAAATAAATTCTCTGGCCCACCTCAGACCTATGGGATCAGAAACTCGAGTGCTGGCCCCCCAGGGCCTAAGTGTTAAGAAGCCCTCTGTGCACATTGAAGCTGGGACAGTCACCGTGCCTCCCACACAGGAAAGCTTTGCAAGTTTTGTAGGCCTGCCAGTCCCATGCTGACTGACCCCAGGGTCCTGACTGATCCACTCTAGGGAGTGGGGTTTGGGTTGGCAGTGACCAGACAAGGCTTCATTAGTCATCATGCTTCAGTGGCAATTTGTGCTTAACCATTGCCTTTTCTCTTTCTTCTGGGAGCCCTTTGAGGACCCGGCACCATGTCAAACCCAAACTTACCCAGTTAGTGCCTGGAACTGGGCCTGGCATAAAGTACATGTGTGTTAAGGGCACACTGTGCTGTGGCACTAGCACCAGGTTACCAAGCACCTTTCATTTTGTGGTTCTAGCCTGGCCACCCCAGGGTTTCCTAAGATGTGCTGCCTGGTCTTTGGGATTCCTTTGTAATTAGACTATAGAGCCCACTTTTCCTAACCAGAGAACAACATAAAGAAATGCATCAAACGGAGAGGGCTGTAGTAGCTAACGTTCCCAGATGGCGACTTTGTGTAATCCCAGCACTCGGGAGGCTGAGGTAGGCGGAGCGTTGTGAGTTCGAGGCCGGCTTGGGCTACAACGTGAGCACAAGGCCGGCCTGAGCTACATAGTGCGACCCTGCCTCAAAAAAAACCAGGGCTGGGAGTTTGGCTCAGTGCCTTAAGCGCCTGCCCTGGCAGGCGCGAGGTTGTGAGTTCAATCCCTGGTGCCGCAAAAAAAAAAAAAAAAAAAAAAGTAAATCAAGTTGTAATAGAAGGTGAACCGGGTTTCAAGAGTGCAGAAGATTAAAGGGTGTCTAAAAAGATAATGATAAAAAAAAAAAACCCTACGCTATGGCCCACCTCTGTTCGTTGTGATCAGCTGTGCATTCATTACCAAAGGTCATGAAATCATGTAGAGAGAAAATGATCCTCTTAATCAGACCACTGATTTGATTTATGAAAGACTGCAGCATCTGCTGAGTTCCCAGGTGGACTAAAAATCAACACTCGGAGAAGAGCAGAATGTCCCTTGCCTGGGTGTGAGTAGAAATGATCAGGAAGAAATATCAGCTGTTTCTAGGTCCAAGCGGCAGCCCCCATCTGTAAAGTGGGCTAGAGGGACCTAATGGCAGAGATCTTTCATAGTTGGTGGTTCTAGCTGATGGTTGGAGAGGCGGAGTCTGACAGCCCTGCCCCAGGGCTCTCCTTTGTTAAGGTCCCCAGCAGTGAGGCTCCAGAAGGAGCTGGGAAGGCAGATTCCTGGTGTAGAGAAGATAAAGGCCCTTGGGGGTGGCAATCCTTACAGGGGCCATCCCTGAAGACCTCAGGAGATGAGTGTATTTTTCTCCCTGAACGTGGCTGAGGCTTTGGACCCTCCAACTGCTTAACGGATTAATTAGTTCCTTGTCCAACTGTTGTGGGATTAATTAGTTAGTTAATCTCTAGGGGCCCCCAGCCAATCTTGCATTTCTATTTATTTATCCACCCTAGTGGCTGCTTTCCTGGCTGATCATCCTTTGGGCATTTTTGCAGGAGGGATGGAAAAAGCAGACTTTACTGGGTCCTTGCTCAGTTCATGCCAGTGAAGATATCTGCCCTCTCTGATGCATACCCAAATCAAATGTAATGTTTTGAAAAGACTATCCTGGAAATTCCAGCACCTCCCCGCTTGTTGATAGTGAGATCCTTGTGCATGTCATTGGGTTTGACCCTGGGCAGACTAATGGCTGTGGGCTTGGAAGTTCAGGCAGCTGGAGGGCTGGCGAAAACTCTAGCCTTCTCTGCACATAAGGAATGGGTCGCTCCTGTCTCTCACTGCAGGGGAAATCTTAGCAAACCCACCCTTGAGCACCCTGCTGCCTCCAGCGAAGTTTTAGAATGCTTTTTTTCAGGGAGGGACTTAGGGGTTTATTTTATCCAAATGCTACTTGTCCAGGGAAGGTTGAGTATTGAGATTCCATTTTGCTTTACACTTCAGAGAAGAGACTTCGATTGCCCCAATGTCTACCAAAGTAGTTCTCAAAGTGGGGTCCCTGAGCCAGCAGCAGCAGCAGCAGCACATTTGGGACCTTGCTAGTTTTCTGTGATTCTACAGAGCCCTGCTGGTTCAGAAACTCTGGATGGGCTGAGTTCAACTTGGCCAGCCCTCCCGGCAATTCTGGTGCTGCCCAGTCTGTGACCCACTGCTCTGCATTTCTTGAAGACTGGCTGCAGCTGGCTGTTCTTTCTGTCTCAAAACTCAGCAGATTTTCAGGCTGGAGACACAGACAACATCTATTTATTCAGTGATTCAGGGAGCTACAGCAGTGTTAACACACGGCAAATGTGTAGGCACTGTTTCACCTTCCTTAAAGTGGCTTGATTTCATAGCTAGCTGCTGTCTTTCTATTTCTACTGGGGCAGCACTGCCTGGAGCTGAGGGCATTGGCTTGAGTTGTATAACCTGAGCGAGAACATTAACTCTACTATTTATAGGCTATGAGACCTGAGGCAACTTACCCACTCTCTCTGAACATTATTTCTTTATCGATAACTGGTGGTTTTACTGTATGCCTTACAATTGTGGAAGATCGATTAGATGATAATTGAGTTATTAGACTCTGTTAAACATTCAGCTCATGGTAGCTATCCATGAAAATGATGATCTTCAGAGGGGAGTGGGAAATTTGCTCTAGTTAATCCTGCTGGTGGAGGTTAGATCCACCAGGAGGACTTGCTCTCTGTGTACCCCACCTCTGGTCTAGGGATGACTCCCATCTTCACCCCACAGGCCCAGTTTTCCTAACAAAGCAAACATTCTTTCCCCTTTTGGCACTAGGCCATCCACCATAGGGGGAGGCAAGCCAAGGCTCCGTTCCCCTGCCAGGCCACCCTCACGTCTGAGGGCTGTGGAGCATGAGAACTGACAGAGATCCCTGACTCATGACCTGCCTTGCCGATTCCCCGGTCCCTGGTTTCACCCCTAACTGGGAAGGACTTTGGGGGCCTGGTCTGTGGGCCCTACCCCACTTCCTCAGGTCAGCAACTCAGTGTGCTCTCAGAGTGCAGGTCCACCACACCAACAGGCGTGGGGAGCAATTACGGCATGTGGGGTCCTGAGCAGCCAGAGTGACAGGGAGTGGGGGGTGTTGGAGGCATGTCCCTGGGACTCTGTAGACACCTCACTTGATGTGAAGGGATGTGACTGAGGAGTAACAGGAGTGGGGCCCAGAGCAGGTACCCCCAGGTGTCCAGATCCAAAGGCAACATCAAGTGTGGCCAGTGGCTGTGGTCAGACTCCTGCATTCACTACTGTGCTAGAGGAGCAATGCTACTCATTCTCCTGAAGCGCGCCTGCTTCAGGTGGTCAGTCCAGTTCTGGAAGCAGTGCCCTGTACTGTAGCTGTGCTGTGGACACTTTTATCTAGGGCTGGAACAATGAACTGGGGCCAGTGAGTAGCTAAAGGACAAAATGAAACCCCTGAAATTAAACCTGGGCCTCTGGCCTCATTAGCACTTGGTCTTCACCAAATGAGCAAGCCTGGGGCCTCAGACTGGTGAGCAGGTCTCATCTGTAAAAGCTGCACCCAGCAAGATGGCCTACCACAGAGGCCAGACTGTGGGACTGCCGTCAGAAGACCTGGGTTCAAGTCCCACATCTGTCATTCATTCCTTGTGTGACCTTGGGCAAGTTACCTATCATGTCTGATGCCCAATGCAAGGGCCACTCAGAGGATTAGTGAGCAGGCTGAACAGGGTCTGCTGTGAAACAGCCTCATAAGCTTCTGGCCCTGGACAAAAGATGGTCGTGTTTATTAATATTTCAGAGAGAAGCGTGCAACTCTGTGTCCAGGTCCCTGGGGAAAGGACTCCTGAGATAAAGCGCGCCCGAACAGTGAGCCACAGGGTAGGAGAGCACAGCACCCTAAGAGACAGGCAGGACAGAGCCAGCAATTAAGGAGCATCACTGGGGCTGATCGGTGGACACTGCAGCCTTGTTTCCACCCTTCTTAATGAACCGCCCTGCAGACGGGACCTTGTCTACCATTCAGACAATGACTGTCTTGTCCAGACTGTCTGTGTCCACTGAGAAATCTTAGGTTGCGGGGGAGAGGAATATTTTGACATAATTCACACTTCAAGAAAAGGCAGTAATGCTTCATTACAGTCCCCCAATACAAGTGCAGTCACAGCCAATATGAATCAGCATCACTGTGGGCCGGAGGCATCCCAGAGTAGAGGCTGCAGAGGACAAGAGCCTGCACAAATTGGCGAGCCAGAGACTCGGCCCAGCATACGGTTAGGGACTTATTTGTGTGGGGTGCACTTTGTTCTTGGAGGCTCTGTTTCAGAGATCTCTTTTCTAGAAATCTTGTCAAGTTGGGATATTATTCAATACAGTTAAGAGCTAATTATTTTTATGCCTGCTGGCCAGAATCCATCTTAATCTCTTATTTTGAACCAAACTTATTATCTTTATTGCTAGGGCTTAATACTCCATTATTTAAATAGCCCTGATATCCAGCTGCTGTCAATCCTCGTGAGTGACACCACCCCAGGTTTCTGACTTGCTGCTCCTGGGGTCTTGATATGCTGACCTCCATCTTTGATTCAGTTTGGGATATGGTGATAAACTACCTCTGACTTTAATAAGCTGAGTGTTCATTGCTTTTAGTCTAGTCAGTCTGGTGTGCAAACAAATACCAGTTTGGCTGATGGTAGTAGGTAAATTCACTTTTAGTTCTGGTGCATTTGATTGTTTTTGGTGTATAGCGTACCAACCAACTAGGTGTATGAGAATTGAGCTAGGAGCTGCTGTTTGCAAGTTTGTGTGGTAATCGCCTTCAGCAATCACTTGTCACAGTCACTTCTCTTTGTCCTGGTTCCAAGTAAGGTGCTACCCTGAGAAGCATTCCATTGTATGACTTGACCCACGCTGGGTTTACTGGCTGCTTCTTCGCAGCTCCTATTGCAGTCTTTCCTCCTCGTTACCAGTCATGTCTCCAACCAACCCGGAAAAGGACAGATGCCATGGATTCGTTTTTTGAATAATGGGCATCAGTTTTCTTTCTTTTTTTTTCCCCCAATTTTCCTTTTTCTTCTTTTTTTTTGGTAGTACTTGGCTTAAACCTAGGGCCTCACACATGCTGGGCGAGTGCTCTACCTCTGAGTCACACCTCTAGGCTGCTCTTTTTTAAGATTTTGAGACAAGTTCTTGCTAAGTTGCCCAGGCTGGCCTTAAACCTGTGATCTTCCTGCCTCCACCTCTTAAGTAGCTGGAATCATAAGTATGAGTTACTGCACCTGGCAGGGCATCAGTTTTTAATGTTGATTAAAATATGGACATTTGAGGCCTGCATGGAAGGGGAATTTCCGGACCTCAATTGTGCTGACCTTGCATGTATTTCTTTACAGGGCGTGAAGAACGCCTAGAGCTCACTAATCCAAGTCTCTCATATACAAATGAGGAAACCAAGGCCTTGAGGGATGAAGATGAGTTGGGAATACGACAATGCAGCAGGGCTGCCAGAATGGCCTAGCTGGGAAGCATGGCCTACAGGGATCAGGTTCTGCTCTGCCGTTTACAGGCCGAGTGATCTGAGAACCTGCTTTCCCTGACTGAGTTGGTGTTCTCATGTGTAGAAGGGAAGTGATCTGCACCCACCTTTCAGGGAGGATGGCTTGGGGGTTAAGAAAGTAAGGGCAGTGGCTGCAGAACACACATTGGAAGCCTGCTTCACTAGTATCCCAGGATGCTCTTTCCTCCAGGCCTCATGTCCCTGTGGACATTCGACCCTGTTCTTTCAAGGGCCCAAGGAGGAGGAGCAAATGGAACTGGGGCAGGGTGAGGAGGGGAAGGAAGACTGGGTGGCCGGGTGGACCTCTGGTGGCCTCCCTACCACCAGAAACAGCTGCTGCAGAGCAGGAAGGGTTGGAGTCTGAGCAGTCCTAAGCGTTGTTCTGAGAGAGGCTGCAAAGAAGGTTCAAGAATCTTCTTTATTAGTTTTTAGGGAGCAACTTTTAAATTTAATTCTAATGAAGCTTTCAGTTTGACTGTTTATAGATACCTCTGCTGAGAGTTTTTTCTATATTCAGCTTTATTCAAAATGAACCATGCCCTTAATACAGCAGACAAACACCAGGTGTAACTAAATCGTATAGCTCAGCAGGAGCACAACATTATTCTTCAATGGCTAACCTAGAGTGACAATCCTGTTAATAGGATTAGGGGTCATTGTGGAACTGTTTTCTCTTATTAATTTGGCTTGACTTACATATACATTCTGAATTGGCTGGGGACAGGACCTATTTGCTTTTGGAAAGAATCTTGTGGCTTTATTTAAAACACATGACTCCATGTATTTGAAGAAATATGACATTTTGACTATAATATAATCCTTGTGTTTTATATAAAATTGTAGTGTCACTCCAGACTTTTTCTTTTCATGAAAATTTATGGCAGATTAGTTCTTCCTGCTGACTTTTGACACGTTGCTCTTTGGGTACATTTTTTTCCTTTTTCACCTAATACCCATTCTCCCAACAAACATGGTGTGTGCATGTGTGTATGTGCATAAATGTGCAACTTCTGCATGCCAGACCCCATGCTAGGCACTGGAGACAAAGAAGGAAAAGTCAGCCCTACTGTGAAGGAGTATACAGTGGGTATGAACATTCAGGATTGTAAGGTGATACGGAGACAAGCACCACAGTATCAGTATTAATGGAGACATGGAGGAGGTCACCAATCTAGCCTTGAGTGGGGGAAAGGAGGTCACAGAAGTTCCCGGAAGAAGTGGCACTAAAAATCTTACAAAAAGTAAAGGGACCATGGGGAGCAGGTGCAGGGTCAGAAAGGTTGGGTGGGGGATCCAGTCCAGGCAGGAAGTAGCATGAGGCGAGGCCAGAAAGACAGAAGTTACACCACGGTGTGCAGGTTAGTCTCTGGACTTCATTTTAAAAAGTCGTGGTAAGCCTTATTTTCAAAAGACAGGGAAGGAACAGGAACACATCTATGTCCTGGAAACCTCACTCCACAGTTCAGAGGCTCAAAATAACAACAGCATGCAAGAGCTGTGGTCATAGCAGAGGTTGGAAGTGACGAGGCTTTCACTTGCGTGCAAGCTGAGAGTTGTCTACAAGGTGACTTAGGGTGACTTGGTGTGTTACAGGATGTGAGGCTGGAGCAGGGAGGGAAGTCAAGGGTGACTTCCGGTTGCAGCCTGGCATTGGGTGGCTGAGAGAGCCACTGATGGAGACTTGGGGAGGAGCAGATTTGGGGGATAATGAAACAGTATACTTTGGAGGTGAATGTGTGCTGTTTTTGAGGTGGCCAAGCCAGGGGAGATGGCAGTGACCAGCAGGGAGCAGGGAGAAGATGTGAGCTGGGGCTACAGAAATGAGAGTGAGCTGCATGGAGATGGGAGCAGCCATACAAGGAGAATGTGCAGAGGAGGGAGGGAAAAGAGCTGGCCAAGAGAGCATCCCGAAACATTCCAAATTGCAGATGTCAGCTGGGAAAGGGTAACCCATGAGAAACAAAGAGTTGGAGGAGAATGAGAACCAAAAGAGTGAGCAGAGGAGAGAGAGGGCTTCAAGGAGGAAGTGACCACTAGCGCTGGACAAAGCAAAAGACACTAAACGAAAAGGCAGAACTTCTGATGGATGTAGAAAGTTTGCTGAACATCTGAAGGAAAGTGATTTCTACAGTGAGAACCAGGCTTGTTGAAGGAAAGAGACATGGAAAGACATGGTCACCCAGAAAATGCTATATGTGCACCCTGATTGGGAGACAGACAGGACATTCTCCGTAAAGGAGATGGCAATAGAGAAGGAGAAGCTGAAGGAGAAGCTGCAGGTGCAGGCTGGGAATAATTGGTGGACGTGATCCCAGATTAACTTGAGCATGTTGGATTCCCTTAGGCACCCTAAGTCTTTAGTGCTCTATAGTTGAAAACTGCAGGAAATCAACGTAAGGCTGGTATGTGTACATGCGCATTATAAGGACTGATATAGGTGTATACAAATATGTGTACACTTAAGGTTACTGCAACCTGATTACTACACTTCTTTGGCTATTTATCTGATTACAATTAACAACTGTCATCAAAAGACATGGATATGACAAATAGTGTGTTGTCAGCAATTAACAATAAACTCAGATGGAGATCTCTTGCTGATTGTCTAGAGGAGGCCTACCCTGTTCCTTTTTGAAGATTACAAATTTGCTTTCCCTGTCAGCAATAAAGTAGAACTCTTTTTAATAGGAAACACCAGCCAAATAACTTCTTTAGAAAATACAGTTCTTATTCCAAAATGTGACATAATTATCCTCATTAGACCTGACAGCTCCCGCGAAGACATTTTCTCAAATCTGCTCCCTGTTGGGCCTTGGTCTGGGGAAGGATCCAGAACCGATTCCTGCTGCTATGTAAACCACTGTGATGGTGACCCTGGGGAATTGTGAATGAGGTACCTGGAAGTCATCGCTTGTTAGCTGGAAGACATGTTGAATTCATCCCGTTCCCTGTGGACTGTTAATATTACTGCTATGATTGATTACCCAATATGGGTTATATAGGATGGCACAAGGCTACATATTCTGCAAATCTTGCAGGGAGGGAAAGATTATTAGATGTCCTCTAAAGTCCTGGTGACAGTTGCTGTCTGCTTAGCCTCATTTTCTTTGTTGGGCAGTGTAATAGGCTCTACTGTCCGCTGTCATGGGGAAGATTGCTTGGGGGGGGGTAAGGAGAATGGGTTGTGAAACATTACTGGATGAAGAATGAGGAGGCCCTAGTCTTTGCTGTCACAGTAAACTTTGTGATCTTCAGCAAATTCCCTAAATTTATATAATTTTTAGGACTACGCATTGAGTGTGTACCTATGTTATGTGCTTTTCTGGATATAAAAAATTATGTTTAATGAAAAGAAATACCATTCAGGTATAAAGAAGTCTGAGTATTGTGGTTGTCCAGGAACCCAATTTTTTTCTAGTAAGAGAATTTAGAGAGTTGGGGGCAAGAGATGAGTAACACGGTCCTGACATGAACTGAGAGTGGGGCCAGGTAATGACTCAGGTCTGTGGCTCCACTTCCAACCTCGTACTTCCTACCCGGTCCAGACCTCCCAGGACACCTGGGCTGCTGCGTGCCTTCCTCTTTCACTTGTTTCCCTCCACTAGATTAGGCTTGTTGGAGTTTGCAGCAACCTTCTCCATCCCAGCTCTAGTGCCACAGATGGGCATCTTCAGGCAGTCCAGGGCCTCTCATTTCTTCATGCAGCATCTACAAGCATCTAGCTCAGATTCCCACTGTAGTTTTTCTGAAGTTATCCTAAAGACTCCACTAGGAAGGGCTCCTGTACGAAACCCTATGTGCCCTGCAGAGCCCCCAAAGGTATGCCACCCTAGAGTCAGTATTTAAATAAGGCCTGGTCTTTGAGACCTGAGAGGTCAGTATGCCTCACGACCTTCATTTCTCCAGTTGTCTTCTTTCCAGGCTCAATATGCCAATTCCTTCAAGTCCTCTGCAATTATTGTCATATCAGAATCTCATTGTCCTAGCTTTCCGGGTGAACAGTAACACCCTCCCAGTATACCATGGGAGCATCTAAAATTCAGTCTGATCCTGAGTAGCAAAAGGACGGACACTAAAAGAAAAAGAAAACACACACACACACACACGCACACACACTTGCCTACTGAGATTTCTTTCCCACCCACCCTAGTCTTGCTACCACCAGGACCTGTCGCGGCTCCGGGAACCACCAGGGGGCGTCGGGGATTAGGTCCTGGCGTGCTCCGCCTTCCAAGGTCAAACCAGGATCCGGTGGACCGGAGCAGCTGTTCCACAGAGGCAGCCGCCATCCTGGCGTTGATCTTAGCCTGGGAAATTTGTGTCCCTCAGAGCTCTTTCTCCTTCTGAGCCCAGAGCCTTGTCGGTGGGTAGGGAAGTGTATGGTGGTGGCGGTGAAGGGGTGACAGGTGACAGCGCAGAAGCAAAGGAGGTCCCCAGGGGCGGGGCGGCCCCGCAGGCTGGGGAGTTAGCCACGACCGGTGAAAATGGACCCAGGGCAATATGGTCTGCTCGTCTGCTGCTGCCTCCCTGCCTTCGTGTAGTTTCTAGGAAGTACTGTTTTTACAGCTGACTAGGCTGGATTAGAATCTCCATGTATTTTACAAAAAGCCAACGATTGTATTGTTAGCATTTTTATTACTTTTCACACCATGGAGAAAGTTTTGAAAAGTGTGTAGAATCAATTTTTACAAAATGCAAGCATAAACCCGGCGTGGTGGCACACTCCTGTAATCCCAGCCTGAAGCAGGAGGATCGCCTGGTGTTCAAGGCCAATCTATACTACATAGTGAATTCAAGGCCAGCCTGAACTGCACTGTGAGACTCTGTCTCAAAAACAAAACAAAACAAAACAAAACAACAAACAACCCCAAACCAAACAAAAAACCCACCACAAATAAGAATTCAATCATAATATTAAAATGCCCGAGGGAGGCCCCCATCTGAAAGCAACTCTGAATCCAGTGAATGATGAGGTGTTTGGACTGCTTTCAAGTGAAATTCTCCTGTCTGTGTTGGAATTGTGTTTGGAGTTTAGGCCATCACACAGGGTCCCGTGGCAAACCACCTGACAAGGAAATGGATGCTCCCTGGTCTCTGCGGGAGGGACTTGGTGACACCTCACTTGAAATAGTGAGGCAGTAGAGGTTTTCCCAAATGTCTAATAGTGCACTTTTAAGCCAGGTGCAGTTCAAGACTGCCCTCCAACTTTCAAAAACTGAAAGTGGAAAGAGCAGACACATTGGACACAGAGGGAGTGATGTTCAAATCCTTTTGTTTGTTCTGTTTTCTTGGTTGGGAGGCCTGAGTTCCAGTCCTTGTTTTGTGGTTTTCCTAGCTGTGAATTTTTGTAAAACTACTCAACCCTCCCAGGCTCCAATTTCTTCAAGACTGAAAGGAGGCTGTGGCAATAGAGTATTAGGTGAATGATGGGGTCTCCTCCAGGTCCATAGAAACAATCAGGTGAGTTCACAAATGTATTATGCATTCAAAGCAGCTATGGGAGGGGCATATAAGCAAGGGTAAGCCATGCAAAGAAAGCTGCTGGGCTCCACTGTTAACTTACCTACTTCCTTCATCCTCCTCCCCCAGGCGGATTTGGGGAGCAGTAACCAATCAGATACAGTCACCAACATTCTTCAGGGAGCATCTGAATTTGCACTTTGCATGGCTATAATTCTTTCCTCTCCTCATAATTTCTTCTGGAAAGGCTCTTGTCCTAAAGGACAGCTTTAGGGATTTAGAGATTTGGGGACTTCTTTTTCTCTCTCTCTATCTCTTTGAGGAACTTCTAAACTTTGCTGCTAAGCCTAAAAGTATTCAGCCTTGAGAGTACAGAAATAAGAAACACTACCACCTCACCATTAGGGAAGAAAAGAAAAATCAAAGCTCAGGTTCTTGAGACTCAGGGCCTTCCAGTTGTTGCATTGATTATACACACCAATATGCTTACCTGGTCCTCAAGACCGTCCGTTATTACTATTGAGAAATAAGGTCAGATTGGCAGCATCAGCGCTATCATCTATTGAGCACTTATCATTTGTCAGGCATTGCACGAGGTCCTTTATGTCATTTCAGATGAAGCTTTACCTTATGAGGTTAGATACTATTGTCCTCATTTTGCAGATGAGGATACTGAGCACATCTGACGGTTTCCTAAAAGTCAGCTGAAGTTGTGCAGTGTTAACTGTGGCAGAACCAGAATTGAAACCCAACTCTCCCTAGATCCCTACAGACAGGTACCAGAGCAATTGTCAAGAAAAGCCTCAAGGGGTTGCAGCTTGGCAGCACAAGTGCCTGAGTTTGATTCCCAGGACCAAAAAAAAAAAAAAAAAAAAAAAAAAAAAAAAAAGCCTCAATGAGTCCAACTTTTGTGGAAGATGCATGCCCAACTGTGTGTGTGTGTGTGTGTTTGAGTGTGTTTGACTTCTGCTTCACCCTAAATAAGATTTGTGGTGCTTAATCAGATGGTGCCCCCCCACACTCAGGAGGCTGAGGCAGAAGGATCGTCATGCTTTTGAGACCAGCCTGGGGTACAAAATGAGCTCAAGGCCAACCTGAACTGCATAATGAGACCTTGTCTCAAAAAGACAAAAAAAAAAAAAAAAAATCAGATGGTGCCAAGTGGGGAGGCCAGGGACTCTAACTCAGGCTCCCTGCCTAGCGCAAGTCACATTGCCAGTCAGACTTTCAAGGAGTTTCTGGAAATAAACTAGACAATTAGAATGAAGAGCTTCTCTCCAGGAAAATGCACGCATAGTGAACAAAAGTAAAGATCAATGGTCCGGGAGAGGGAGACAAGGAATTCTTCTCAATTCATTTCATTGTTTGCACATGATTTTAAATGTTATTGTAAGTTTTCCTCTGCTCACTGAGAGCTCTGAATTCTGTGACTGTCTTAAGAAATCAACCTCTCCCACAAGATGGGGATCTTTAACTCTATTGATTTCAGCAATGATCTCTCATGGACAAATAGTGGGCTTTCCTTTTGTTCAGTGCTAATAGCTTCTAAAGGCAGGTTTTCCAAGGATCTACGGAGATCCCAGGGAAGGAATTGATTTAGTGACACTTTTTAAACCATCATCTTCCCAGCAGGAACCTAGCTACAGACCACAGGGTGTAGATGGTTATCCTGCCAGCCAGCACTGACCTGGATGTGATACTACTAGGTGACAAACTACTATGTCATCTCCCAAAATAAGCAATTGATTCTCTCTATTTAAAAGAATATCATGGGAGTCAAGACCCTGGACTTTTGCCTTTTTGGCTGTGTGGTTTATGGCAGGAAGGTATTTACTTAGCTCTGTTTCCTCCGCTATGAAGGTGATAATAGGGCCTAAATGAATTAATATATGCAAAGTGCCGTGATTGGCACCAAGAAACATCTTAACGAATGTCAGCTATCATGATTATCCTCATTGTGCACTTACGTATAGAATTTTTGTATTTTTTACATGTATTGACATAAAAATGTCATTCATAGACATTGACTTCATTTTTTCAATAGAAATGGTATTTTATAGAGGTTAAATAACTGGAGTCCTAGCTTTTGTGAGCTCCCAGCTCAATGCTGTTTTTACCATATCAAATCTGTAAATTATGATATATACCTATTCACATGCACCAGCCTTTGCTGATATTCAAACATTGCCTGTTTTATGTTAATTAGGAAATGATTTTAAAAAAGGAAATGATGAGTCAAGTCTATGCTCAGAATATCTTACCTTGGGGAGCCTGTACTTTTCCCTGAGGTGGACTCGGAGGCATGCCCTCTCTGCCTTCTTTTGTGTAAATGCAGCATCTCTTTCCATCCTAAAAGTTAAAGAATAAAATAAAGGATAATGAGGACATGGAGACTAAGGACACTGCAGCCACTGTTCAAAGAAGCAGGATCCTGAGATGAACCTCAAATGCATTGCCAGTAGACACCAGGGAAATGTGGAATTTTCTCATGATGTCTTGAATATCTGTTCTTCCATTACTCTACTCTCATCACTTAATACATACATGAACCCCAAAGACAACGTGGCACTAGGCATCTCTTTGTGATGTGTTTGGAGAGCCAGGGTTATGACTCCTGACAAAGCTACCCGTGGACTGTGTGGTATAAAACCAGTAACCTCAGCATTGCTTGTGACAAAGACAGCTTCCTGGGCCTGATATCAGTTCTGCTGGGGCAGAACCCCTGGGACAGGGGAGAGGAAGGTACATTTTGAAAAAGTTCCCTGATTCTTAGTGAAGCAATAACAGTATTATCTATTGTATTCAGCAGCAAGGCATCTCTTGGAGGTCCATGGTATTTAGGAATTTAATGTAAAGTTGTTTTCCCTTTGGTATGATGAAAACTTATTATATGCATTTATAAAAATACCACAGGAAACCCATTACTCTGTTATAATCACTATGTACTGGCTGGGCGTGATGGCGCATGCCTTTATTCCCTCAGGAGGCTGAGGTAGGTGGAGTGTTGTGAGTTCGAGGCCAGCTTGGGCTACAACGTGAGTGCAAGGCTGGCCTGGGCTACATAGTATGACCCTGCCTCAAAAAACTAGGGCCGGGAGTGTGACTCAGCAGCTTAAGCACCTGTCTGGCAGGTGCAAGGTTGTCAGTTCAATCTCTGGTGCCACACACAAAGTAATAAAAATCACTATGTACTAATTAAAAAAGAGTGATAATATTTTTTTTAAAAAGCTGTTTCCTTTCATTGTCACCAACTCGAGGTTCCAATTTAGGCAGGATTCCATGTCCAGTTACAAGAAAGTATCCCAAAACAAGGTAGAGAACATTGCCTCCCATAATGCTATAGTGGGCTACTACTCTGTGGATGAACTAACTGGGTTTATGACTATTCTACTTAAAAACAGACTCCCTTGCTCATGATGATCCAGACAAATGCACACATGTTTTGGGATGTGCGCAAAACTTTAAATAACTGCCCGTATCCCCGGCTGCCCACAGAAGTGCACTATTGGTTGCTATATTCATACACAGGACTTTGCCCTTTAGCTGTATCAGATTGGACCAAGTTGGTCATTTAAATCTGCTTTGGAATTTGGGATTGAGACTGGATACTTTATTTGGATAAAGTATTGTTAACATTAAAATAAATCCCATTTTCTTTATCTAAATTGGCTGTTTTCTAATTCCAAATTTTAAAATAATTTTAACAATTACACAGAATGTTGACTGCAAAGAAGCAAACAATCAGACTGAACTACTGGATCCTGGGTTTAGATGCTCTCTGAATTCAGTTCCATCTGAACAAAATCTAGTCTGGGTTCAGCCTTCTAGTTTTGAGAGGAAAATAGATAAAGCAACTTGTTCAAGAGATTAGTGACTGTGGGAGACAACTTGAGCAGGTTCCCTTGAACACAGAACCATTGTTGCAACTTTGATTATATCAAAACTTATTTCCTTATGTTAATGTATATAGAGCTGACTATGGTATTTTTTCTCTTTAATTGACTCTAAGCATTATAAATAAGGCTAGCTGAGGTACTGATATGTAATCTCTAAAGCCATCTGACAGTGTCCTGTTGCCTCCCATAGTGATCTCTATAAAATGTATAGGGTTAGTGGGATGGCAGAGCCAGTGAGTTCCAGGAATGTCAACTGGGTATGAGCCTCGAGAAAGAGGCTATGAGTACCCGGGACATAAAAGTTTACATATCAAAAGCAGGTGCTGGTATGTAGTCTTTAAAGCCATCAGACAGTGTCCTGTTTCCTCCCAAAGTGACCTTTATAAAATGTATAAAGCACAGCGTGATGGCAGAGCCAGTGATCTCCAGAAATGTCGACTGGGAATGAGCCTCAAAGAAGAGGTTATGAGTTTCCAGGACATAAAGTTTGTATATCAAAAACTAAAGCAGCAGCCTCCTAAAACAATTTAGTTGCTACCTTGATTGGGTTGTACAAATTGAGCCCCTTACATATCTTCATCTGCATTTTGCAGAGATACCTTTCTCACTACCTTGCTAGCCAGCTCGAGTTACTCACATAGTTCCCACCATCCTCACTGTCACTCATCCTCAAGCCACCCCCTTGCTTCACTAGTTAATAAATTTTGAGAGAGGCCTAAGATCAAGGCCTTTGTCTACACGTCTTCACGAGGATTGGACTTAGGATCCCTTGGTTGCCCTTAACCTTAAATATGTCTCAGAATCTTTACTCTCGCCGTGGGTTGCATTGGAGGTGATAGATTAGAATTAACATACCAGGATTCCAATAATGTCTCAGTGGATTTATAAATATAACTTCTTAGATTGTAAAAAAAAAAACTAAAAAAGAGATTTCAATATTTAGATTACAGTACTCATTATTTGGGATTACAATACTGACCTGTGGCATAAGTAAAAAGCAGAGCCTTTCTCACTCCTATGGGGTTATTAGAAAAACTTTCAAACATATAAAAAAGTTGAGAAAATTTTACAGTCAAAGCCCCATCATCTAGATTGTACAATTTGCATCACACTATGCATTTTTGTCACTTCTCTACCCTCTATTCTTTTATAAATCTTATAAAATTTTTTGGTGTACATTTGTAATACATACTAATTACATTCATCTCGAGGAGCTGGTAGTATACATTTTTACTGAATCATTTTTACTTGCCCTTCTCCTCTCTGCTCTGGTCTCTCCTCCTTCCCCCAAGGTCTCTTCCCATCTCCACAAAGACTACAACCCAGTTTCCTATCATTTTTCTTTTACTAAAAATATGAAACACTTCACGAATTTGTGAGTCATCCTTGCCCAGAGACCATGCTAATCTTCTCTGTATTGCTCCAACTTTAGTTATATGTGCTGCCAAAGTGAACACTATCCACTTTAGTTTTCAATGTATTTTTTATGTATTACAAAGTTGTAGAAATCGGTACACTTCCCTGACACATGTCAATATACATATCATTGTTTATTTATGGTTCCTCTTTTCATTTGATGTAAAATTTGCACACAACCCTCTAAAATGTCTTCACTTGTATAACCCAATCCCCTGCAAAGATATGAAAGAAACATTATCCCCACCTGATAAAATTCCCTCATCCCCATTCCTGATCAAACCATTATGCAGTTGCAGGGCAGACCATCCTTTCTCTACTAGAGATTGGTTTCTGACTCTTCTAGAACTTCATGTAAATGGAATCATATACATTATATTTTCTTCTGTAAGGCTTCTTTAACTCAGCATAAAAAACTTTCAGTTTCATACATGTTTTATTTATCACTAGTGTATTTCTTTTTTTCCTGAGTAGTATTTTATGTACAGATATATCACTACTTATTCATTCTCCTGTTGATATACCCCTCAATTACTGGCTATGTTGGGTGATGGCAAACAAAGTTGCCATGAACATTCTTGAACAAATTTTTTTATGGACATGTATTTTCATTGCTTTTAGGGAAATATTTAAGCATGAGATTTGTTGGGTTGTCAGGTAATTTAGTTGAGCGTGTTTAGTCTCATAAGAAATAGTTCAACCTTTTCTCCCAAATTGATTGTACTATCTTACATCTCTTTAGGTGGGCAAGAGTCCTAGTGGTTTCACATTTTAGCCAACTTTTGAAACTTTGTGTCTGTTTAATTTTAGCCATTCTGATGTGTGTGTGTAGTGCACCTTACTGTGTTTTTAAGTTTTTTGCATTTCCATGACGACCAATGACATTTTTTAAAATTTTAAAATGAAAAAAGAACAATGATACAGAATTTCAAAACAACATAATAGGAGAGGAACAATGGTTAATATATTGCATACTGTTATCTTCAAAGTAGGACTAATGACATTAAGGAGCTTTTTATGCATGAACTAATTGGTTATGTGCATATACTTGTGAAGTTTTGTTCAATTATTTATCTCATTTTTTGACTTTTATTATTGAATTGTAGTTCTTTATATACCTTAGATCCCAGTCCTTTTTCAGATATATGTCTTGCAAATATTTTCTCTGTCTGTGTCTTGCCTACTTATTTACTTAATATCTTTAACGCACAAATTTTTAGCGTTGACAGAGTCTAACTTACCAAACTAAAACTCCTCTGATTATTATTTCTTGAGTCACAATAAACCTTCACTTACTAGTTGGAAAAATATTCTTTGGTTTGTTCTAGAAGCTGTATAACCTCAGCTTTTATATCGAGGTGTTAGACGCATACCAAATTAATTACTGAGTGTAGTGTACAATAGGGGTGAAGGTTGAATGTTTTTCAGTTATTTCAGTACCATTTGTTGAAGTGACTTTTCATTCCCTACTTGTATTTTGGTACCTTTGTTGAAAATCAAACAACTGTAAATTCATTGTCAATCCTAATACCACATAGATTCTGTCACCCAGAGCTAGTTTAGAAATTATTCAGAAAAGTTGGTTGTGCTGTCAAGAATGGAGCTAGTTTCTACTCAAGTACAGTATATAGTTCTGCAGAAGAAAACTGACAGTGTCTAATTCATTACATTCCACACAGACCCAGGCCCATAGTGAGAGGGTTTAAAACATGACTGAATAAAACAAAATTCAGAGTCAAGTTACAAATGGTACCATAGTAATAGTTCAGCCATCACTAAAGGAGCACTTCTGTGTAAAATGAGTCAACAGACTATTGTTTTATTTTCTGTCCAAGAATTTCTTTCCTAAGCCATCTATTTTAGGTATAGGCCTCTTTCATTACCAATGATGTCAGTAGTGAGAAAAAAAAATCTAATCATAAAAAGCAAATAAACACAAATGTAAAGTAGAGGGCATTATTAGGTAGTTTTTTCATTTACAATTAGTAGAGCCAATCCTATAACTTTTCTAAAAATAACAAGGGTAGACTTAGAAACTTTTATCTGCTAATATTTGTTTTAGTTATTATATATACTGCACTATCTGGATAGCTCTCTCTACATGCATGACTAGCAGGCATTCTGGATCCCTGCATTTTCATATTGCATTCTAGGTAATGAAGATCCTGAAAACTCAAGTAATGGCTGAGATGTCCTCCCTCTTGCCAGGGAGAACAGGGGTGCTGCACTGTCTTACCACTGTTTCTTAAATTAGGAGACTAAATAAATTTATAATATTCTCATGCACACACAGAAAAGGCCAAGCAGTTCACAAACAACCCAGTCTACTGATCAACCATTCGATATGGCCATTTTGACCTTTGATCTGTCCATATACAAAATTAAGGAAAGCTAAGACATTAAACAAATGCCACATCTGTGATTTACTGTGTGGGCATATTAAATGATATTTTGTGTGATCATATATATAATATGAACTTCTGATCATTTTTGTTACCTTGCTTGAACTGAAACTTTATGATGTTACTGTTCTACTTTGTCTTCATTATACTTGTTTTTCTTTTACAGCTTTTTCTTTTACATGCTATAGGCAAGGCAGAACAATACTCAAAGAATGTTGCTTATTTTACCCAAATTTTATCTTAGCACAATCATCACTTTTCTACTTACATTTTCTCTCTCTCTCTCTTTCTTTCTTTTTTCCTTTCTTTCTATTTAAAATTGAATTTACTGCAGAACCAAGCAAAATCTATTCTAGGTAATTTGAAAGCCATGATTTCTTTCAGAAAAATACAATAGGCAGAGTCTACTAAGTGTAGGTTTTGTACTTTCTTAGTTTCATCCAAGTCATTAACCTCTTCACCTGTAATCATCTTAGTGATAAGATTTAGGCAACTATTATATAATTGATCCATAGCAAAATAGCCATGGTAGCACAAAGAAATATTTTTCTTTTGTAACATATGATGAACGTTTAAAGGGTACATTGACACTTCAATTCTTAGTTGATTATTAAATAAAGACTTAATTCTATTTAAAACTTTTAAAATTGTACTTATTATCAGTCTTTCAATAGTGACAAATTATTATGGGTGATATGCACATTCCATCATACTCAACCAAAATGTTACAGTAGTTATATTTTACATTTATTATATTTTATATAGCCAGGTGAATGCTCTTATTTTTAGAAATACAGGGCTAAAATATTTAGGGGTAAGTATCATGATAACTGTAATTGACTTTTGATATGCAACAAAGGCATGGTGTTTACTGTTGACTTTATGTCATCAGTGTTTTGGGTTATACATCATACTATTCTATTTTTTGTGTGCTAACATGTTATAATAAGCAATCCACAAATTTTTCACAGTCTAATAACTACATCTATGACAAAATTGTCGTGTTGTATTTTTTGCTTTTTTATGCAAGATCCAGGAGGTTGCACTGTATGTTTTTAGGCTCTCTTTTAGGTAGAAAGTCTGAATTCTCACAATTTAAAAGCTTTCTACTTGGTAGGAAGGTGAATTTAAGAAAGATTACAAAGATAGTTAGACTCACCATTTTTTGTTTGAACAATTAAATTCAGGCCAATTAAAACATGCCTTGGCCAGGAAATGTTAAACTGCTTTAAGAACAACATATAGATTAATTTGTATTTTTCACTTCCATTCATACAAGTAGCACACAGGTGTCACAGATGATACAGAGTTGTGCTCTTTACCCAAATAAAATTTCCTCAGATTAGAGATAGACAGTCAGAGGGAGAGTATCCTAAAAAGAACAGGGAAATAAGCTGGGGAGCTGAAGAAGCTATGTCCAGAATGGATTTCCCTTGCTTTCAAAGGGAAATGGAGTTGTGGTACTCACTTCTCCTCAATCACTTGCTTTTGGTACTCCTCATATTCCTCTCTAGTCATCCCTTGAGCTGCTGCGGGGTCAGATGTGCCTCCTTCTTCTTTTTTTTCTTCTGCCCCACCTCCAAATCCTAAATTCTTTACCTGGTTGCTTATCATACTTTTTACAAAGAAAGCCATCTCTCTGCCCTAGAAGACTACAACTAAAACTCAGATAAAACCTGAAAACAAAATACACCTCAAATCAAACCAATCCAAGACAAAACCTCCAAATATCTTCAGCGACGGCAGCACATGTAGCAGCAAGGGATTTTGCACAGCCTCCTCTATTCAAGGGCATGATGATAGGAAGAGTGGTTTGTCGGCCCTAAGCTGGATTAGACTGGTGAATGCCTTACAGAGGCAGATGGTTCTGATTACTAAAGCACATCATCAGATGCAACTGACCGCCTTCTTGATTCATACACTCAGCTAATTTCACAGGGAGGAAAGCACTCGTATTCTCTGTTCCTCTCTATCTACCCCTTTCTAAACAAAATTTCTTTGGGAGCAGTGCTGAGGATTGAATTCAGTGCCTTAGTGCACACTAGGCAAGAATTCTGCACTGAGCTATACCCTGTTCCCCAAATTTTAAATTATAAATGCAGCAGGCCTTCACCAATAGTCTTGTTTCAGCTTAGTCAGAGTTGACTGATTATATAGATGTTGCCGAATTTCCAAAGTCGAGCTGTTGGGCACATGATCCTGTTGAAAACTGAGTCCAATGAGACTCAAAGTGCAGAACGCTTCATTAAGCGTTAAAGAGAAATAATCCTTTTGATCCATATTTTATCTCATTGGATTCGCAGTACTATGCAAGGATTTGCTTTTTGCTTTGCTTGAATTTTGTCCCATTTTACTGATGACTGTGTCCCACACAGACATTCACAACCCAAGCAAATAGGTCTAAGTGTGGGTGAGCTCGAGGCCTTACTTCACACTGGAAAATTAGCTTCACCTGTCCTGAACAAAAGCATCACTCATCTACCTGAAAGTAGCATAGCTGACACTTCCAGGACTCTGATCCAGAATAAGTACTCAAGGGAGTCAAGTCAGAAGGATGCTCTGGGTTGCTTTTTCCTTTGCAGTCCACTTCCTGAGTGGTCTATTTAAGCTCACAGATGTAGCTGGCTACAATTCAACAGTATTTTATAATGCAGCATGTTCTCTCTGATGTAGTTTTCTTCAGGTCAAGGTAAGAGCTGAATATGGCTAACACTTTCTAATTAAAGCATTCCAGGAGAGGAAGGTGTGGAAGAGAAGAGTTACAAGTTATTTGTAATCTATGCTCATTATTTTGTCAGAAACCTCTTAGAAAAAAGACAACAGTACCTCCAATTATATGTAATTGAAAAATCTGTATTTTCACTTGAAACATTTGCTTTATATATTTTAAGGTCTGCTTTCTGTTTTTACTATTTTAAAATGATGCTAAAATGGCCTCAATAGGAAAGACTAAAAAAGATAAGGTGAAATCTAAACTTTTCTCGGTGTCTTCTGATTTAGAATGTACATTGATTCTTATCTTCACTTTCACTGCAGGATGACTAATTTAAAACTTACCACATTCAAAACATTATCTCTAAATCTCATTTGTAGTAAACTGTATTTCATCTCCACTAGGGTATGTTGCTAATTATAGTCTTACAGTATTCTAGAGACTGTGAAGTCCTGTATTTCTATAGTTTCCTATTCTTCCAGTATAGAATACATAAATTCTCCTTTAGAAAATACTCAACAGATGTTTCATGCCGTTAAAAAATCCTTTTACTTTCCAAAGAACAGGAGAACTTGCTGAAGTCATCCTCTGTAATAGTTTTGGTCTGAAAGTGAAATCCTAAAAGTTATGCTGTTAGTCAACTGAACTTGAAGGGTCTGAATCAGAGGATTAAGAACAAAACAAAATAACAAAAACGAATCTCCGGCTACTGGTGCGGACTCCAAGGAGAGAAAGATGCGCCTCTTGAGAGCCCGCTGCCTTGGGTCGGAGAGGCTCCAACCAGAAGAAAACTAGCCTGACTTTCTGGTGACTGTGTGACTGGTGCGGACTCCAGTGATACTGGCACCTGGGCTAAGAATCAAGGACATACACCCCCACATGCGCCACCCCCCCTCCCCTGGTAAGCAACCTGCTGGTTTGGAGGACCAGCTAATTTGATAGCAACTAAGGTACATGAAGCAACTAAATACATGTATTGTTTGGTTGATTTTGCAGGCCTGGGGCCAGCAGTCTGAGTATCTCTTGGGAAGATGACAGTATGCAATGTAGCAAATATGGGGGATTTTCCTCTGTCTTGTCTTTGATGCCCTGTATTGTTCTCATTGTTTTGCTTTACTCTGATTAATTTTTTTGCATCATTTTATATCCTGTTTTTATTGGTTTTATTATGTTTTGTTTCTGGTTTGATTTTACCGTAACTGATGGAATGGTCAACTATTCTGAAAATAACAAGATATACTGTAGTAGCTATTGTTTTCATAGTATCTTTCTTTGAAGCTCTGTACCAGTTCTACTGCTTTGTTTTGATTGCCTTTGTTCTGTTGTTTTGTTGGATTTTACTATCTTTAAAATAAAAAAAAAGAATCTCCATTTTATTATAATTATTACTTGGACTTATCATAAAAGTAATTATTAAAAGTCCACTTTATTGAGCATTAAGAAATTCTGTTAGCAAGAGTGTCAATTCTAAATTTGAAAACAGGTCTGTAAAGCAGTGTTCGCCTATCTGGTCCTTTTCTGTATGTATCTAGGGAAGAGTTGAGCAATCATAATAGACACTCTTATGTGGAAACTGTAAGTTTGAAAACTGAACACCCCTTACTATATCTTTACTTTATGATATTAAGTCTTATATTTATCTCAATAGATAATTCTATGGAGAATAAAAACATGTGTTAAAATATTTTTGCCTCTCAATTTAGCATAAGTCTTTTCAATTGGACATCTAGTAAGTATTCGCTGCTGTGTGTAGAACCTTGTTGAATGTTTGTAGAATCTGCCATTCTTCCAGATCTAGAAAATAAGACTTAGGGAATGGTACCATTAATAATAACCCCCATCCATGGCTCCCCATCTTGCTTGAGTAAGATCCCTGCTCCTTTCTGTGGCCTGTGAGGCCTTGCTGACCTGTGAGTCTTACCTCCCACATTCCCCTAGTCTACTCTGATCTTTGATGTCCTTGTTGTCCCTTGAACAAAACTTGTTCCCACCTTTGCTCTTATGGAGCCTTGCTATTTCCCACATCTTCATTCAGCTTACCTTCAATTCAGGACGCTGGTCCAATTCACCCCCTTAGGGAATGCCCTGACTACCCTAAAATACCTTGCCTCCACCACCCCACACTCTATCATCTGTCCTACTATGTTTTTCTTCATAGCATTTAACTGTACCTGTAATGATTTATTATTGATTCAGCTGTTTATTTTCCATCTATGCTATTAGAAAGCAAGTTTCATGAGAGGCCAATGCAAACTTTGTTCTTTTTTGTGTGCTTACCTCTGAGAATTATGCTTGGCACATGAAAAGTAATTGATAGTAATCTTGGGGGGAAAAGAATGAATGATTGCAACCTTTGATTCATGAGAGCAAATAGCTTAATTTTAAACAGTTTGACTTTAATGAAGGTAATCAAATTCTACTTGGGCTGGGTATGGTGTCACACACCCCTAACCCCAGCACTCTGGGAGGCTGAAACAAGAGAATCCCATGTTTGAGCCCAACTTGGGCAACTCAACAAGACCCTGTCTCAAAATACAAAATGGGCTGAGGGTGTAATTGAGCATGGAGGTGCATATATATTTATGATTGTTATGGCATTTGTGCTGTCTCCAGCTTTCTCATTCATTGACCCCAATCTATCTTGCATTATTCTTCTTTGCTTCATCTTGTAACTGTTAATTGGTTTTTCATGCTCTCGTGCTATTTTTGAGATCTTTCTTTTCATAATCACTGGCCGCAATTCTGCCTTCAAGATCTGAAATTCTGGCTGGGCATGGTGGCACACGCCTTTAATCCCAGCACTTGGGAGGTTGAGGTATGTGGAGAGTTGCGAGTTCGAGGTTGGTTTGGGCTACAATATGAGCAAGGCCCCCCTGAACTACATAGTGCAACCCTGCCTCAAAAAGGAGTTTGGCTCAGTGGCTTAAGCATGTAAGGTTGTGAGTTTGATCCCCTGTACTGACAAAAAAATAAAAAATTTAAAAAAAAATCTGAAATTCTATCCTTTCCTTCATTTAATCTGTTGCATGCACTTTCAATGGAGGTTTTAATCTCCTGGATCTCTGTTTGAATCTATGTTATGGATTCCATCTCTCTCCTATTTTGGGCATTTTTTGTTTCCATCTTTTTCTGAGCTCATCTATTCTTTTGTGTCTTCTCTATTATCTTTGATTTTAGGCATAATTTCTTTTTGTACCTGAGAGATCATTTTCTCTATAGCTTTTTCCACTTGTTATTTCACTTCGTTATCATTTCAGAAAGTTCCAGTGTTTGACTTTCAACTTTATTCATCTCATTTAGTTCCAGGCCTGTTTTGGGTTGGCTGGGATCTGGGGCCACACCCTGCCTCTGCATCTTGCCATTCTCCACCAGGTTTATTTATTTATTTATTTATTTTTGGTCTTCTATGCTGATGCCCCCCAGCTCCCATGATATATAGCTCTACTGTTAGCATTGAGGCCTCTCTCTTGGAGGAAAGGAAGATGTCTGTTCCTCAGGGATGTCCTTCATATGTAGTTGGTTCTTTAAAGCTATCCCGAGAACCTACCTTCTTTTGGTGTTTATGGTTCTATGATAATGTCCATGTTACATCTCAGAGATGTGCTGGGTGTGGAGCTGACCCTGGCCTCTGGATGTGGGAGCTGGAACTGGTCTTTGGTCAGTAGTGTTCTCCGGAGTCCAACTGCTGTCAGTTTGCTGCTGCTTCAGACACTTCCAAGTTACTGGCCTTGCTAATGACTTTGCCCTCCAAAGACATTCGTGTGTGCCTGTGTGCTGGGCTGGTGTCCTGGCTCTTGACGTTCCCATCAGTCTTGCACTCTTCTAGCAGGTCTGCCCTTTGGAATGCAATGGGGGAGGCCTGGATTGAGAACTCACTGTCTTCCAGTCAGCCCCACCATCTGGGATGTAATGGAGGGGTGCAGAGCATGAATTCACTTTCTTCCAGCCTGCCTGCCCTTTGGGATGCAAAGGAAGCCCAGATCATGAGTTTACTATCTTCAGGCAGTCCCACTGTCCAGGATGTAATGGAGGGGCACAGAGCTCAAACTCACTGTCTTTCAGCTGGCCCCGCCACCAGGCAATTTTTGTTTATAAACTATTTAATGGATGAGATAGCAATCTAAATGGACTAAGACAGTATCATTACTTTTACATCTACTTTCATAAATTTCTACTTTCCAGTTTTCAGTGGTCTTTCTCCAGGCCACCATATTTCTTAGGGAGCACTGTATCTGGTCTCTCTCTCAAGTGTTCCTCTTTCAATCCATTTTCCATGAAGCAAATAAGACTGAATGTCTGAAATGCAAGTGGTCCCTATCTGCTTAAAACATCATGGCCTGTTACTGCTTTGTAAATAAAATCCAAGCTCTTTAAAATATCCCATAGAGCCTGAGACTCAACTATTTTTGTCCCCTTTATTCTTTAGCATAAAGAAATGCTCACAGGTTCTCACATAAATACTGTTCCTTAGCTTTGAGTTTTTATTCATGTCACCTTGTCTGCCTAGAGTAGGTTCTCTTGAAGCCAGTCCCCTTTAACTGCATGGCTCATCACTAGCTATATGCGCTTTATGACTCAGGTTGAGGTCTGTGGGAAATTCCCTCAACTCCCCCCACCCCCATACACACACACTCTCTTTAGACTCAGGATTCTTCAGAGCAGCTGTACATCAATTTTGGAAAATTATCAGCTATTATTGTACTTTTGAACGATTTTTCATGATTCTCTTCATTCCTTCTAGGATCCTTGCTAGATGTTATACCTCCTCACTGACAGTCAATTTACTGCAATTTCCACTATCTTACTTTGTGTTGCATTCTCTTAATTTTTTCAGGTCTAAGAATTCAATCACCTTTTCAGCTATGTCCAAACTGGTATTCAAATTTAAACCCTCTCCCCCTTTTAAATTGTTTGGTTCTTTAGAACTCTAACTGTCCTATTTCTCAGTGTTTCAGTTCTTATGAGTCTTTTACACAGCTTTTCAGTCATGTTAAGTGTACATATTATGGTAGTGGTCTTGATCACTGTACTATTATCCAAGATTCTTGAAGGTGCTAAGTTTTCTATTTATTATGTCCACTGTCATTCTTTCATATTTTTCTTATTTGGCATATAATTTTTAGAGCTCATTTCAGTTAGGACTGCTTGTTCTATGGCTGTCTGATGTACTTCTGTCATGGAATTACTGCTAAGAGTGCTTTTGTTTGGCCATCTCCTGCATTTCATCAGGCCAGAACTAATTTATAGTTTTGGGCATAGAAAATTCCACATCATGCACACTGTCTGGAAACTGTAATGGCATAAAGCATAAGCCTTCAATTTCTTGCAGGAAATTTTGTCTCCTGCCCATAACCTAGGTAAAGAAGCACCCTTACATCTTCTCTAAGTTTTCAGGGCATGGTTAAGAGGTGCCATTACTCCACTACCACTGAATGAACAGCTTACCAGTCTTACCTTTATCCACTGTCTCATTTCCAGGCTCCTGGTCTTTCCAAGGACCAAGGTCACATCTCTTCCCAGCCTGTAGGCTTCCTGATCAAGCTTCATATTCCCCCTGGCTTCTAACTCATCTATGTTTTAAAATCTCTTATTTGGCATTTGTATTTATAGTAGAGGGTCCACTCACTTAGTATTTAAAAACCACTTTATAAAGACTTCGTTTTACAATGCTAACCACAGTATGACATCAGTCACTTTCAGTAAGTGGCAGAACCAATATTCAAAATCAGATCTGTCTGATCCCAAAGTCATACCATTTGGTTAAATAGTACTTACCAAAAAACCCCACAAAAACCAAAAAAACAAAAACAAAAACAAAGGATTTTTAAGTTGGCACTAACTAGTAGTAACTAAAAGTTCTACCTTAACTACTTTTTGGCCAGTAGTGTTTTTAAAGGCATGCATTATTTTAATTAATACATACTTATTAGCAGCAAGGCTAAACATTTATTCACTGTTATGTTTTATGGTCCTGTGGCCCCACCAACTCTCATGTAATCATGGCATGGATGTGGCTGAGTCTAGCATTACTGATTGGGTTGCTGTCCAGCACTGGGATTGGTGATGTGAGTGCTGCACCCACCCAGGGGTGGGGCCAACATACAGTGTAAGGGCAGGAAGAAGGTGTGTTTTCCCACTCTTGTCGGTTCATGCTTGCTGTTTGGCGGCCACCATGCATGGCTGCCCCGCCATGCCACCCTGCCTTGCAGCCAGCTGAATATGGACTGAACCCTCCAAGAACTGTAAGAAATAAACCTTTCCTTCTCTAACTTTTGGGCATTGGGTATTCTGTCTCAGCAGTGAGTGAAAAGTAACTAAGACATTTACTGTCATTTCTACTTTCTCCTATTATCCTTCCCTGAGTAGACTCCACAGGAGGCAGGCCACCTAGGTACCTAAGGTAGAGCACAGACCACAGATGAAACCTGCCACAAATCAGGGCCCATTTGGAAAATAAGAAGTTGTTTATTATCCAGGATCAATAAAGGAAGAAGCAAATTTACTAAAATAATTCTTTATTTAAGTAAGGTCAATGTCATTTTTTGAATTCCAGCTAGCATCAAGTAACAATCAGAAAAAAACCTGACAAAATATTATCCAATTGAAATTGACAATGGATAGAAAACCTTTTTAAATTTTAAGTAGTATCAGAAAAGAAATATATTAAACAGGCAACATATGGATCCAAACAGTTGCAAGGGTTGATTTTTCATAGGTCTTATAAATAAAAAATGCCCAATATAATTTGTTCACTATCTCCCTTTAATAATGACATGGAAAGGAAAAGATAATCACATCTTAATATTCACAACTGTTACTTATGTACTTTACAAAGATTATATCTTTGCAAAGCAGCAATCCTTCATTCAAGTAATTTCTGTTTTCCCCAAGTTATCAAAAAGTACAGTTGTCTGAGACAAAATGTCACCACAAACGCAACCCGGAAAGCAAAGCGCGTTAGCAGACAGGCTTCCCGATGGGAGTTCTCAGGGCCTGACCGTGATCTGAAGATGATTTTGTTAGGCTTAAAAGCTAACAAAAGTACCAAGAGCTACAAGTAACAACCTGGATTTAGTTAGTAGTTGCTAAGGAATCAAGAGTTCTAGTAAGAGGAACACTAATTATCTTGTGAGTATAAAAGAATCAGTGCATATTTGCTGATTTCATTGCTAATAAAAATATTAAATTATGTTCTCAGTCAGCTTTAAACCAACAAAACTGGTTTTCATTTTGTTTTTCTTTTTCATCTCCCACCTTGGTGTTTCTCAATCACTAGTGTGCTCTGAATCACTGGCAGTGCCTGTTGCATGCTGATACCCCGAAGCCCCACCGTAGTTTTGATGCACGTGGCTTGCACTGGGGCCCTGGACTCTGTATTCTCAACAAGCATGCCATGACCCAGATGGCCCACAGATCATACTTTGAGAAACACTGATATGTCTCTAGTATGTAACAAACACATTCGTTATTCTCTGTGACTTCACAGTAAAATTTCAAGCTGGATAAAATATTCAAATAATTAAAATACAAATAGGTACATAGTATTAGTCATTATGTAATTGCATTTTCTTTTTAAAAGTGGTATAATAAAAACAACGACTTACATTAAAAATTTAAAATAAAATTTTGTTTTAGTCCAAGGCACCTGTAAAATACTTGCTGGTGTGATAGAAGTGAGTAAATTCAGTAATACAAGAATAGAGAAATGAAAGAATTTCGGCAGTGACTGATTTTTCCACTGAAACAAGCTATTCAGTCAATGATTTTGAGGAAAACAACCAAACTTTAAATAAGATAAATGTCCCAAATAAACTATTTTACTGAGTGACTTTTAAGCAAATTAAATTCATTAAAGAAAAGAAAAAGATTCATGTTCATGATCTTTCATAATAGCAATCTCCACTTGTCTTAGGAATGATCAGAGTGATTTCCCTTGCATTTTAGCTTGAAAAATGTATACCGCATAGATCTGATATTCCTTTAATGTTCAGCCACATGTGACCATGGACTTTATAATACTGGATTTGGCAGACTTATACCTCAAGAGGATTTCCCAAGTTTCATAGTCTACAACTTAAACATTCTTCTGAAGGTATTAATATTTCTCATGGAATATGAGTAAATTCTGTGATGATGATGTCTCTGAAACATGAATTTCAAAATGTTAACACTATAAAGGAAAAGTGTAAAAGTATTTTTTATGCTGAAGAGTGAAGTAAAGTGACTCATTAGTATACTCTCTCTCAGAGTTGTAGGGTAAAAGCTAACATAAAAAGCAACATGAGATTGCACACAAAATAACAGCTAATATTGCTGTAATGCAGAGTTCTTCATTAAATTTTTATATAGAGTTTAGGTTGTTAGCCCAATTTATAAATGACATTTGAGAGCAAAATTAGGACTGCTTGGAAGAATACAACAGTACCATTTTTTAAAACAGTATTATTCTGGATCATATGACAAATAAAAGACAGGCCAGGAAAAGTAAGTCCATAGGAGCTGTGAGAATAAAATTAAATTTGTATTTTAAAATGTCATTTACAGACAGTTTCTCTAATACCTAGAATTATGTACAAAGACTATAAAATTTCCTTCCCACTCTTACCATTTCATGGTTAAGTGTACTAACAAGTGCTTCACAGCATTCATAGTTCCAATATTAAAAGGAAGAAATTGGAAGTATCCACTCTAGTTTTCAAAATTTCCCTTCAAAAATCTTAAAACTACTATTTAAACAAGTCCCTTGTCTTAAAAGAGTCCACGCACCTAGTTAAAAACCCTGGGTTCCATGGAGTAATATAAATCAGAATGCAGTAGGCAGGTTTTGTGAATTTAAAATGTCTTCAGGACATGCAACCTGAGCTGAATTACAAGTTGGACCAAAATGGGAGAAATAAAGTCCTTAAATTAAAAATATTCATATAAAAGTCACTTTTACAATATTAGCTGACACCAAATTGGAATGAAGACAAAATATGGGCCACCATGAAATAAATATATGCTCAGGCAAAATACCCAATTTTTTAGGCAAAAAAGCAGCTTGTAATTTCCCTTCCAAAATTTTCTCTAAAAGTGAAATATAGCATTGGTAATCAGAGAGAAAAAGCATTTCATTAAATATTCTGAAGCCTATTATTTACATCCTAAAGCTCTCAGACAAAATATTTTTTGATTCCAGAGGGAGCTGTGTTAAGATTAAAGGACTGCAGGACTGGGCTTATGTTAGAAAACTGTGACCCCTAAAAAGACTTGCGTTACAAGATACATATGACAGGGAACTCTTAATTTGACCTCATACACTGGGAAGCACAAAGACAAATGTGTGTATGCTAAATGAAGAAATCCCCAAAATTGGCGACTTAGGGAAACACTCATGTCTAGGGGCTGTCCCTTGTTTTCTATTATTTAAACTCTTAGCTGTCAGCAACATTCTGTTCAGTGGTTGCACTCTATGGACTGAAATTTAAACAGGTTTATGTGCTATCAACAAATTTACATGTGGTTTTCTTTGTTTTAATGTTTATTTTTCCTGAAAAATCAACATTTCAACGGTTTTTATACAAAACTTAATAATTTAGACTATGAAGCAATTTAAATACTTAAATTCCCTCAAAAAGACATTGTGTACATACATACATGATTGACACCTATGAAAATGGTGATCAAAAGAATTTTTTGGCCGCTGCTTCCTGTTGAGTCCTAAAAAAAAAAAGACAAAAATTAAAAGAAGTTCTATATACCTAGTTTTGTTTAAAAAAAAAAAAAAGGATTGCTTAACATTAAACTATCAAAGCCTTTTGAAGTATAAAATACATTAAGATAAGCATATATTCAACACATGAACTCCCAGTATGAACTGAAATAGATTACAAACTTAATTTCAAAGGTATGAAAAGTTCTACTGTAGTCATATATTACTAGACTGAACATTTCAAACTGAATAAAAAAAATATTATGACAAATTTTATTAAAAGACTTACCTATACATGATATAACCAATGAATAACACAGTTTGTATTACTACAAATATAACAAAGTGTATCGTAGACAAACATGATGGAAATGGCGGTAGTTCTGGGCATTTTGGTTTTTCATTGGATGGCTATAAGGCAAAAGAACACTCTATTATAATCATTCAAATCAGTAGTTTGGAAAAAAGACATATATGTGAAACTTTATGAAACTCATGGTTTACTATGCAAGCAAATATTTTCATTTATAGTCTCCCAAGTATTTTCTATCCCTTTATCTTCTACATTTTACTTTTTAACTTAAGAAAAATGTTTTTTGTTTTTTTTAAAGACTAATTGACATGGGAAGGCTTTTGCTTTGTCCCTATCCAGTCACTAACTTAATGCCATCTGGTGCTTATCTTCCTTGAAGATTCTGGAGTTTAGGGCCATCATAGATCACAAGTTCCCTGCACATTTTCAGTTCACACTTGCTGTACAGTGGTATATTATTTGTATTCCTTAGTGCTGAAAGTATTCCAGGTAAGACAATAAATTAGATAGTTACACTGCAGTGAATTGCACATAGAGGTACATAAAGCAACTAAATGCTTGTATTGTTTGGTTAATTTTTTAGGCCTGGGGTCAGCGGGCTGAGCATCTCCTGGGAGGATGACAGTATGTAATATAGCAAATACGGGGGATTTCCTTCTATGTTGTCTTTGAAGTCCAATATTATTCTCAGTGTTTTGCTTTGCTCTGATTAATTGTTTTGCTTTATTCAACATTCTGTTTTGATTGGTTTTATTCTGTTTTGTTTTTGGTTTGATTGTGCTATACCTGATAGAATGGATAACTATTGTGAAGATAACAAGATATACTATGGTAGCTATTACTGTTTCCCTAGTATCCTGCTTTGAAGTTCTATATCAATTTTGTTGTACAGCTTTGATTGGTTTTGTTCTGTTTTGTTTTGTTGGATTTTACTATCTTTAAAATAAAAGGAAAGACAATGAAATCAAAGACACAAATAAATAGTTGAATAAAGTTAGTAAAATGATCAATGGGCTTAAATGAGATACAAATAAACAGTTGAGTAAATTAAGGAAGACAATACATAATATGAAATACCACTTTGGTAAAGAAATAATGGGTTCTGAAAAACAACCAAATAAACATCTAAAACTCAACCTTCAATTAGTCAAATAAAACCCAACTAAAAGTCTCAAGAGTATATAAAATGAATCAGAAGAAAGAGCATCAAGGTTTGGAGACAAGGTGGACATACTAGAACATGAAAAAAAGAATGAGAAACAACAAAAAGATCCATGAGCTCATAGACAATCCTAAATGTACAAATGTAAGAATCATTGGCCTTGAGAAGTATGTGGGAGTACTGGCAAATGGCACAGAAAATCTATTCACTGAACTATAACAAAAAAATCTCCCAAATCTGAACAATGAGATGGACCCCCAATAATGGAGACATTTGCAACTCCTAAATAGTTATGACCAGAAAAGAACATCTCCATTTGTATCATAGACAAGTTGCCAAAAATTCAGAACAGAAAAATATAAAAGCTGTTAGAACTGCAAAATCACTTATAGTGGCAAATCTATCAAAAAAAACAACAGATTTTTAAACAGGAACCCTAAAGGTTAGAGGGCTTGGAATGACATAGCTTGAACCCTTCAAGAAAGTAACTACAAATCTACTGTATCCTGTTAGACTCTCCTTCAAAATCAAAGGATAAATGAAGACCTCCTAAGATAAAGATAAACTAAAGAAGTTCACGACTACTAAATCAGCACTGCACAAAGTACTTAAGACAATTCTAAACCAGAGGAAGAGGACAAGCACAACCATAAGATCAAGAGAGAGAATAACTCTCAATGGGAGAATATATAAACAAATGAAAATCAGGAAGGAATCAAACACTAGAACAAGAACAATATGACTAGAATGATTTCCTACCTTTCAATAATAACATAATGTAAATGGTCTTGATTCTCCAATAAAAAGACATGATTGGGTCAAAAAACATGACTGAACTCCATGCTGGCTCCAAGAAATACACTTCACCTGCAAAGACCTACACTCTGAAAGTGAAAAGATGGAAAATGATACTCCAAGCAACTGAAGTCCAAAAGTAAACAACAGTAGCTTACTTATTCCCTCAAAGTAGACTTCAAACTAAAATCAGTAAAGAGAAATAAAGATGTCTGCTATGTAGGGTAAAGGGAATAATTCATCAAGAAGAGCTAACAATTATAAATATATATGCACTGAACATCACTGCACCCAATTTCATAAACACTATTTGACATTATGGGTCAGAAAGATCCCAACACAATCATAGTGAATGAGTTCAACACAACCCTCTCAGAATCAGGTCAACCAGACACCTGTCCCCACAAATAATCAATAAAGAAATAATGAAGGTAAATTACATTACAGACCAAATGGACCAAACACTTCTTCATAGTATTTGACCCAAAAAGAATAGACTACATAGTTTTTTCAGCAACCCATGGAACTTCTTTTAAAATAGGACATATATTAAGTCATAAAAGTTAAAAAAAAAATCCTGAAATAATCTCATGCATCCTATCAGAACACAATGAATGCAAAGCAGAAATAAAAAGTAGAAGACACTATAAAAACTATACAAACTTATGGAGATTGAATAATAATTTGTTGAATGATGAATGTGCCTCCAAAGATACAGAGGAAGAAATTTTAAAATTCCTAGAATCAAGTGGCAATGGGCTTCCATGTACGAATGAAAATTTTTTAAAAATTTAAAAACACAGAAATACAACATATCAAAATCTATGCGACACAAAGAAAGCAGCCCTTAAAGAGAAAAGAACACCTGTGAGTACTTATATTGGAAAGAAGAGCAATTCCAAATAACATAATGCTGCATCTTAAGGATCTAGAAAAACAAGAACAAATCAAACTCAAGTAGAATAGAAGGAAGAAATAATAAAGATCACAGCAGAGACAAATGAAATAGACTAAAAGGACAAAAAAAGGATCAGGGAATCAAAGAGCTGGTTCTTTGAAAAAATAAGCAAGATTGGTAAACTCTTAATCAAACTTACCAAAAAATGAGAAGATCCAAAATAATAAAATTATAAATAAAAAAGGTGAGATCCCAACAAAATTTCTATCTCAATTGGAGAATCTAAAAGAAATTAATAAATTCTTAGACACATATGACCTTCCAAAATTGAATGAAGACATAAAAAGTCTAAACAAATCAATAACAAGCAACAAGACTGAAATAATAAAACCTTCCCAAATGAAGAGAAGTCCAGTGCCTAGTAAGATTCACTACACAATCTTATCAGACTTGTAAAAAGAACCAATGCCAATGTTTCTCAAACTTTTCCAGAAAATACAAAGTGAAGGAATGCTTTCAAATTCTTCCATGAAACCTTGGTTACCCTGATAGCAAAATCAGTAAAAAAAAAGAAAACTACAGACCAATACCCTTGAAGAACATGATGAATTCAACAACACGTTAAAAAGATCATAAACCATGACCAAGTTGGTTTCATTCCAATGTACTGATCATGTGAAAAAAAAAAAGCAAGCCATATAAATAAAACTAAGGATAAAAACCCCACGATCATCTCAATAGATGCAGAAAAATGCTTCAACAAAATTCCGCGTTCCTTTGTTAAAAATTCTGAAGAAAATATTTATAGATGGATCTTTTCTCCAATTGATAAAAGCTGTATGTACATAACAGACCTACAACCAAGATCTTAACTATTGACAGGGAATCACTGAAAGCATTCCTTTAAAATCAGTAATGAGACAACGGTGTCCCCTCTTACCACTCTTGTTCAATAAAGCACTTGAAATTTTACAGCAACTTTTTCTTTAGGCAAGAAAAAGAAAGAAAAGGGATACAAATAGGAAAAGAAGTCAAATTATTCTTATTTGCAAGCAATATAATCCTTTAAATAGAAGACTTTAAAAACTTCACCCAGAAGATGCTTTGATCTGATAAACAAATTCAGCAAAGTGGAAGGACACAAAAACAAGCCACAAAAATTAACAGCTTTCCTACATACCAATGATAAACCTACTGAGAAAGAAATCAGGAAAACAATTCCATTTACAATCGCTACGCCCACAATTAAAGGAGGAAAGTTTTTTTGGCTCATGTTTCAGTACACAATCAACTGGCTGCAAGCCAACATGGCAGGGCTAAGGCACATGGCCGAGGACATCTGAGGAGTGCATGGAGGTGGGGAAGCAGAGAGAGATCAAAGGAGAAGCCAGGGAGGGAGATAAATCCCTCTAGGCCAAACCCTCAGGGACCCACCTTTTCCAATCAGAGGTCACCTCTTCAAAGCAAATCAGCTATAGATTCTGATAATCCAATCATCTTCTAAAAGTCCCTCCTATGAGCCCATGAGGCTTTTGGCAGACAACTAGATAAAAACCGTAACACTACACATCAACCTAGTAAAGAAGGTGAAAGACATCTATGATGAAAATTACAGGACACTGAATACAGAAACTGAAGACATCAGAAAATGGAAAGACTTGATCATGAATTGGCAGGACCAGTATTATCAAAATGGCCATATTACAAAAGTGTCTACAGATTCAATGCAATTCCTAGTACAATACTAAGAACATTCTCACAGAACTAGGAAAAATCCTAAAATTTTTATAAAAGCACAGAAGATCTAGAATAGCCAAAGCAATCCTGAGAAAAAGCAGCAAAGCTAAAGGTGTCATATCACCTCATTTAAAAACGTACTAAAAAGTTATAGTAACAAAAACATAGTGTTGGCATAAAAACAGACATACAGACCAAAGCGATAGAAGACACAAAAACAAATCCATGTGGCTATAGTTACCTGTTTTTGACAAAGGGGACAGAAACACATGCTAGAGAAAAGATAGTGGCTTCAACAAATGGTGCTGGGAAAACTAGATTTCCGCATGCAAAAGACTGAAACTAGATCTTCTTTCTTACCCTGTACTAACATCTGATCAAAATGAACCAAAGACCTTGGTATAAGACTGGAAAACAGAACTGGAGACCATTACGTTGAACAAGACAAGCCAATCTCAGAGTGTTAAAAATCACATGCTTTTTCTTAAGTGAGAAACCTAACAATAAAAAATAAATACAGCAAGAAAGGAGAGGACATTAAAGTTGAAGGCAATCTTCTAGAGGATTGGGGGAAGGACAGAAAGAAGAGGGGTGTAATGAAGATGGAAACAGTCAAAATGTTATAGTCATGTACCAATATACCATCGTGAATATCATTATTCCATACTATCAATATGCAACAATACAAAAAATAAAAAGTAAAAAGGACTGGAGGTATAATTCAGTGGGAGAGCACTCATTTGTTCAAGCCCCAGTATTTCAAGTAATAAATAAATCGCAGTATCCAAAAATATTAAGGAAACAAAATTAGGAGTTGATGAGCTTAATTTTTCCCCCATTACTTACTAGCTAATGACCTAAGGAAAGTCTATTATTAATATTAATTTAACATAGTTCCCAAAGAATATTGAAGGTTAAAAAAGGCTTTTAAAAAAACATAAAGCCTCATATAAAATATAAAGGATTGCCACATAAATCTTGCACAAGACAGTTAGCAAAGTGAAAAACAAAAATTCTGATCCAAGCCAATCTAAACCAACCCAAGCACATAAAGCCTGACTGATGGTAGCAAAGCTAACAAGATAGCAAAAACATTATCAGATCAGAACATTGGAGAAAAATATGCAAATGAAATACACTTCAGAAAACATGGATCAGAGATGGTATTAAAATGGGAATCAGAACTTTGTCATTGTATGATAACATAAATCCTCCATACAAAACCCCTACATCATGCCTCTTTGCTTCTTAAGGGTTAACTGCCATGGGAAGTGCCATTCCACCTTAAACAACTAGGAAATGAAAACATCTGGAATATATGGAACAATTCTATTACTGTGAACATTAGAAATGAGCATTAGCATTAACTAAAATGTTAAAATTATTTACAGTACTACACAATAAAGTCAAACATGGGTTCTTCTTTTTCTAATGCTATGATAGTTAGAAAAGCAGAAGGAAATGAAGTTACCATGTTCCGCTGCACTAAGCTGTCTATGTCCCTCTTCACCACGTGCAGGTGCTCCTTGATGTCCATGAAGTGCTGTGTTGTTTCATACGCGCCTCCTGCAGAGCCCGGGTGCTGTATTCCGCTCACCAGTCTGACAGTTTCACTCATGGAATTCCTGAAACAGAAAATTTCTTTATACAATATCACTACAAAAATGATTTTTTTCTGCCACATATTTCAAATAGTTATACCATTCTATGCCTAACGTATTAGACCACTAAAAAAATTAAGAACTATTTAAACATTATGTTTTCTTCAAAACTGAAAAATAATTTGTAAGACTACAATTTATTTAAAAGTAGATTATAGATTATTAACAAAGAATCAGCATAAAAATCAATAGAACAGACAAGCAGGTTTAGCAAGGTAATGGCACAAGGTCACAAAGCCACTACAGAAATGTAGTGTTGGCCTATACACAAGCAATGAAGAACTCAAAAGTAAAGTTGTAAAGGCATAAGTTATAGCATCACAAAAAACCTTAAAGTAACATTACTGTACAAATTTACCAAAATATATTATCTGTATCCTAAAAACTATAAAAACTGATCAAAAGTACTCAAATACATCCTAAATAAGTGGAGAGAGACTATGTACGTGAATTGGACAAATATTGAAACATTTATTTTCCCTAAACTTATCTATACAGTCACCTCAATATCTATCAAAATCTCAGCAGAACCTTTTTTTTTCTGTGAAGGGAGGCATTGAATTTACTTCTGGACAGGTCATACGGATGACAAAGGAAGCCACTGTGCTTTCTTTTATTTAATTTTTTATAGGCATGTACATAACATAGTTTTTCTTTCAGTTTGTCACACAAGTGAAACAATACAATGCTTACATGTGTGACTTATTTCACTAATAAGTATATTCTCAAGGCACATCTATTTAAGTATAAAAGTGCCCAGTTTATCATTCTTTATAGCTGAATAGTATTCCATTATATAGAAATACCACATCTTTTTTGTTCATTCCTCAGTTGAGGGGGATTTAGGTTGTTTTCAAGATCTGGCTATTATGAACTGTGCTGCTGTAAACATAGGTGCACATGTATCGCTGTGGTAGGATGTTTTTAATTCTTTTGGGAAGATACCCAGAAGGGGAATAGCTGGGTCAAATGGGACCTCCAATCCTAGCTTTCTGAGGAATCTCCACACTGACTTCCACAGTGGTTGCACCAGCCTGCATTCCCACCAACAGTGAAGAAGGGTTCCTTTTTCCCCACAGCCCTCCAGCACTTGTTATTGCTTGACTTCTTAATACTAGCCATTCTTTCTGGGGCGACATGGAATCTCAGTGTTGTTTTCCTTTGCGTCTCTGAATGACCAGTGCTGTTGAACATTTTTTCACGTATGTATTTGCTGTTTGTACTTCTTCATCTAAAAAGTGTGTGTACATCTCAGATGCCCGTTTTTGGATTGGGTCTTTAAATCTGGGAGGACTGATTTTTCTGAGTTCTTTATACATTCTTGATAGTAATCCTTTATCTGAGGCACAGCTGGCAAACATTTTCTCCCACATTGTGGGTTTTCTCTTCACTCTGTTGGTGATTTCTCTTGCTGTGCAAAAGCTTTTCAGTAGGATGAGATCCCCTTTGTTTACAATTTACATTATACATTTTTTATTGAAGGTCACTTAGGGGCCGGGGATTTAGCTCAGCGGCACAAGCACCTGCCTGGCAAGCACAAGGTTGTGAATTTGATTCCCAGCACCAAAAACAAAACAAAACAAGACAAAACAAAACAAAACAAAACAAAACAAAAAAAGGTCACCTAAAAATAACCACATAGAGAATACTACTAAAATACTGTAATATGTATTAAAACCAACAATGTAAATAGATATTGAATAACATAATGGATGGTACTCTTAATGAAATTAGAAGTCTTTCCAGGTGTTCAATATTGTATGGTAAAGGATTAACTCAGTAGACCTGGGTTGTCCAAACTCTGTGGATTCCAAAGGTTTTCAGGACTGGCCCTTGATTACAGTTCAGGCAAACACTGTGACTTATTAGTATTTCTGTTTCTGTTTGCCTGGGGCCTTTGGGAGACTGACTTCTTGGGACTGTAGACTGAGTACTTTAGGTCATTCTCATGACTGCTATTTGACTGACGACCCTAGACACCAAGGCTTGGGTGAGTTTCCCTGGTTTGTAGTATTCTGCCCATGCCGTAACATGTTGTTGGGAGAAACACAGATGATCCTTGACTTACAGCTTAGCAGCACAGTACACCACTGAGTATTGGTTGTTTACTCTCCGACTGCCTGGGTGACTGGAATCTGTGTTTGGATGAGATTGCCCCGCAACACAGGACATCATCGTTCATATCGTTGGCCCAGGAAAAATGGTGAAATTTAAAATCAAAACTATGGTTTTCACTGAATGTATATAACTGTTATACTACAGTAAAGTTGAAAAACTGTTAGGTTGAAGCATGGTAAGGTGGAGATCATCTGTAACATCTATGGGACCAGTGGGAGAAGACAACTGGAAGCTTGCTCCTGGTTTTTCCTAGACTCTACTTATGCACGATTTTCTTTGCTGATTTTCCTTTATATATTTTTGTTATAATAAAGCATACCCATAAAGACAGTAACTTCTCTGGGTTCTGTGCATACCCCTGGCAAATCATAGAATCTAAGACACCTGGGAGGGCTGTAAACACAAATGTAATTGTGTCTGCTTTTCTCTGCAGTTCTCTCAGATGGCCCGTATGGACAGACCTAGTATTTCAACTGGAAGTCAATCAAAGAAGTATCGATTTGTTCCACATACTTTATGAAGGAAAAAACTGGTTGTTTGGTATACTGACATACAGAGGACAGTCTCTAATGTGATACCTTTTTGAAGGGTAATTCTTATCTTATACAGCATTTCATCTTACATACTGACTCTAGAATATAGTCTCCATGCAAAATGTAATGCTACTCTTCATATGTAAAATAAAGAGCTCTATTACTGAATGTGAGCTTTAAATATGAGTCTCTAAGCATAATTACAAATGTAAAAAAATTATACTTGCTTTAGTAATGGCAAAAATATGACAGACTTATTAATAAAGGAATATGAATTTCAATTTTTTACCTAGGAGTACTGATGAAGCTCCATTAATGGCAAATTATTCATTTATACTCTGAATTATCTTCAAATCTGGGGATTTTCTGTGAGGCAATAAAATAAGATTGGACTGGCAAAATGTGCATCACTGCTGAAGCTGACTGATGGGTGTGCAGAGTTCCACTGTACTGTTTCTTTTGTTTGAAAACAGCCATAAAAATTCTTTTAAAATCCATAAGGTTCTCCATAATCTGTTAGCTGTTTACATTTCTGATACAATACTCTCATCAACGCTAGTTCCTAAAAATATCCTTCATCCTTAGCCTCTCACTTTGTGATGCTCTTTCTAGTCATAGCCCCTTCCCCATATCTGTGATCTAGAGTAAAGCTCAGCTCAAATGCTACCTTTCCTTTACCATTTCCTTTCTTTCCTTTTCTAACAAAGGCAACCACTACCCCTTCACCTTACTATTTTGGATCTGCCCACAGGGATTAGCATAAGCTCTTGGTTCATTTCTTTGATTTCTTACCAATGCCTTCAATAATTATAGTTCAATTTGAATGAATAAGTAGAAAGCTATCTCACTTATGTCCTTGGAGTGCAATTTAGTTTAAAAAGGGTTCCATTGGAAGGAAAAGGATTCAAATCTTGAGCTAATTAGAAATAATACAATTATGTCAGACTAAATATTAAGCGTTTGTTTTTGCTTTTGAGATAGGGTGTCCCCATGTAGTGCAAGCTGGCCTTGAACTTGCAATGATTCTCCTGCTTTAGCCTCCCGAGTGCCAGTATTACAGGCATTACAGATGTGCACCATCACACCCAATGCCTGGCAAATTTAAATTTTAACAAATTATAATTGATTTATATGAACAAAGAAGTCTTTAAAACTATCTACAAATATCTTAAGTGCTTTTTGAATCAACTCATGAATTGATTAAAATTTCTTTCAGTGGCACATGTGCTCCAGAAAACATGTTGGGGACCACGAATTGTAAATTGACAAAGTATCTGTCCTAGGCTCTCCTTGTCCTGCCCTTTTGGGCTAGATTGGAAGGCAGAAATTCCCTGTTCTTTTCTGTTCACAGCTAGAAGCCCTAGGGCTAAGGACTGCTATGGGGCTCACAAGGTAAGATAAGACCTGCTAAAGAAGATAAGGCATCTGGGGAAACTCTCGTTCTTGTCCTTGTCCTTGTAAAAATGTTTTCATCTTCCTAGCCCACCCTAGTCTAGTTGCCACTATTGTTCCTAGAAACACCCACCACCCTTCACTCATTGTTCCTGACTCAGATGTAATGAGTAAATACCAAGGGTCTGGGTGCCTTGTGGCCTTTTGTTCCTAGACAGCAACTGGTGGTCCCAGATCCCTGCTACACACTTTGTCCAGTTTGTCTCTTGCTCTTTCTTCCCTTTCTGACAGTGTGCTGTAACCTAGGCAGGAGACTGGAACCCACTGCAGGGGTCTCCAATAACTGGCACCGTGGGAAAGGTCACTAAAAAAATGCAGTAGAAACCAGGTTTTTTTCTGAAACACCAATTCAAGATTACGTTTTAATATACACTACCTAAAATACTTAGCAAGCCTAAAACCTCCCAGATAAAATAACTGTTTATGTGTCACATCTGAATTTAAGAATTTGCCTCCCAGATGCATGAGCTTGTTTAGATAGAAAAGTCTTTTGTAATATACAAAGATTGGATCTCTTACTGGGCCTAAGAGGGTGGAACTGTGGTAGAAAGGGATATATTTAGTTTAGGGAATAGGTCGAATGAAAAAAGGGCTGAACACAATCTTGAAGAAAACCACTTTTTAAAGGATAACAAGAAAGAGCAATAAGTGAAGAATACTAATTGAAGCAGAGTCCAAAGAACATTAAGAGTGAATGGTATGTATGCCTCAAATCTTGAAAGGAACGAGGAAGGATTATTATCAGTTGATACAGTGCTCTATAGTATTAGCTTATGGAAACATGACATTTTGGCATGTTTGCTCTTCTCCAGGTATTGAGAGATGCCAATCATCTGCAGAAAGTGAATCATTCTTATTAGAAATTTATCATTCTACATTCCAATGCCTTCTCCAACATTTTTTAATCTAGTCTCAGGATATAAGATGGGAATGAAAAAGAGGTCATCAAAATATCTCCTTCAAAATGGCTTCATGTCATCAAAAAGAATCTTCTGCATCAAGTCCACTTATAATACTATCCTACAAGGCAAACCATGCTCATTTATTATTCTTCAGAAGTGTTTTGTATTATTTCATATTCTTTCTATATTTTCTAAGTATTTGTGGCTCAGTGAAGTAACTGTGGCAAACCTACACTTTTTACAAGACGCTAACGCATTTTTTCCAGTTTAAAACAATTAAAAATTATATTTATAGTTTCTAAATATAAGCTCCTGTACTTATATTCCCCTATTTATAAAATGGACCTAGAACATGTTTCTCGCCCTAGAACACGATTCTTACCATGAAGAAATCTTACCATAATAAACTGCATGCACACTTTTCTTTATGATAAAGATAACATATGACAGATGATATTTCCCTTTACTTACTTCATTTCATTTACTTGTCTCAGAATCTCATGTTGAGTTTTCACAACAGTATCTAGTTCCTGTTGAGTGATCTGGAGGAAAGAAAGATATCCAGCCAGCTTAATAATCTCCATTCTATGCGACCACAGAACACAGTAGCATTTGTTCTCCCCTCCATCAAAGGCTAAGTAGGGTATATCTGCATATTTTGAAAGCTCACCTGTCCATGCTGCCCTGGGATCCCTGCTCCTCTTTTAGAGATCTCCTCTGACAAGGAAGAGACATATCTTCTCTGTTCATCGAGAATCATATCTAACTGTCGGTTCAGCTGCTTGATTTCGAGATGAATACGATTCTGTCCTTCAAAGATTTGCCTTAGCTCACGATCTCCTACACTCTCAAATATTTCATCAGCTGAAAAGAAATTACAAATTGAAATTATCAGAATCATCTACACCTATGTGATTTTTTAAATACCCTAACTGATCTAAGTGTTAACATATACTGAAATTAAAACGTTACCAACGTGCAGGTAGTTAATCCAATCATGATTAAATCATTACTGGTTTCGCCATCTTTAATGAAGGAACACTTATAAATTAATGTATCTAAAAACATATGAACAATTCTACATGAATTCTACATGAATTGTTTCACCTAAAAATAATTTTCTCTTTCATGTATATTGTGTGATTCTGTATGACCAGGCAAAACTAATCTAAGGTAATGAAAATTAAAAAGGTGATGAGCTCTATGGTGTAGGGCTTTGACTTGGAGGAGGCACAAGGAACTTTCTGGGTGATAAAAATATCCTATGCACTGCCCTGGGTGAGGGTTAAGTGGCTGTCCACATTTGTTAAAATTCACCAACTATACTCTTCACATACTTACTGCAACCAGCCTCAGGATATATTCATAAATCATACATCATGATTTTTATAACAAATTCAAGGAAAGAAATTCATGTCTCATTTCTACCTTTATTAACTCTGAATCATACTGTTGATCACTGCAAAAACTCTATACCACAGTATTCAAATACTAGCAACAAGCTATATTAAGTATAGCCTGATCATTTATGTTGATGGAAATAACCCAAATAACAAAAACCTGCAGATACTATGACATCACTCTACTTGACTTAACATGCTGTATTTTTTAACACTGTAATGCTTGAAATCTTAGTTATAGTGGCTTAGCCTAATATTTTTAAATTTTTAACTGTTAAAAGTCCAGGATTCTGTTAGTAGCAAGGAGAGACAACTTCACATTACTCATAATAGTTTTGATAGTTGTCAAGTATCTCTGTGTTACTAAGATAAATGTGTCATGGAGACATAAACCTTGTACGATTTCACTTAGCAAATATTAACCCTCAACTACCAGGGCAACACAGTTATGGCTTTTTTTCAATTTTAGAGAACACAGAAAACAAATCCATAATCTTCACTATTTATCCATATAACCACAATTCTCCTCACTCACATGTCACCAAGTAAGGCACACTCTCACTTTAAGGGCTTCGGACTGTTAGGAATTAAAGATTTGTTAGTTGTTTCCAGAAACTATTTATTTATTTATTTATTTATTTTTTTTTTTTGCGGCACCGGGGATTGAACTCACAACCTCGCGCTTGCCAGGGCAGGCGCTTAAGTCACTGAGCCAAACTCCAGGCCCCAGTTTTTTGAGGCAGGGTTGCACTATGTAGCTCAGGCTGGCCTTGCGCTCGCATTGTAGCCCAAGCCGGCCTTGAACTCACAACGCTCCGCCTACCTCAGCCTCCAGAGTGCTGGGATTAAAGGCGTGTGCCACTATGCCCGGCTTCCAGAAACTATTTAGAATGTGCCCATTCACAAAAGAAAAAAAAAAAAGAGAGAGAGAGAGAGAGAGATGAGATAGGTAACATAAAGACACCAGAATTCAATATACAACTGCTATTGTAGTACCAATGCCAGCTTCATTACAACTCACTGGGCTGTCCTTGGAGGTCAGGATGGTCCTTCTGGAATTCCTCTTTTTTTTTGTCCAATTCTTGCTGATAGTGCTCAAATTCTTCCTGATATTTTTCTTTTTCTTTTTCTGAAATTTCTTTATCTGGTGTAGGCTTTTTTGAAGTTTAAGAATAGGTCATAAAAAAGAAAATCAGTAAGACAGCTCAATATATATTTTTTCCTTATGTTCTTTACTATTAGCTGAAAGGTTTACATTTTTTACTGATCTGGGTGATGGTAAATAAATCATAGCCAGTTTACTCTTGCTACTAATGGTAACAACAATAATAACTATTAGTATTTATGAAGTATTTGCATTGTCTCAGTTAGTCCTCACAGCGTCATGAGGTATGCAGGAGTAACATCTGTTTCATCAATGAAGAAACAGCATACTAGACATTCAGTAATTTGTACAAGATCATACAATAGTAAAAGACAAAAATAAGATCCAAACCTAGATCAGTCCTCCTAAGTTTTCACTCACAAGGTGACGACACTGAAAATAAACTTTTTTGAAAAAAAAAATGTGTGTACTTACTAGCTCTTTTCCCGGCTCAGTCAATTGGAAAGTCAGAAAAGAAAGAACGTCATGGTCATCTAAAAATTAAAACAGAAGTCTGAAAAGGTTCCATAATAAATTATTTTGATAGCTGTGAGTTTATAGGTATTTATTGCTCTAAAACTATAATAAAAATTAGCTCTAATTTGTTACACAAACAGTGGAACTCTATGAACTTAGAGACAAAAACATCTGAAAAGATATACATTTTAATTTATATTTACTTTCTTAAGTCCTAACTCAAAACATTTAGCAGCATTAGTGTAACAGATGCTTAATAAATGTCTGATAAATAAGAAAAAACAAAGGGTCAAAACGAGTCCAAATGCCCAATCCTGGCATCAAGATCCTACCATATTTCCCCCAGGTCTCACTCATGGATAACATCCCATCAAGTGAGACAAAATCCTGTGCATGTATTTCCCGCATCTATCAGACTCTGAAACTTCCCCATGGCACATTACTACTTTTTGCCTTTCCTATTAAGTTTTTCTCACTTGGAGTAAAACTATTGTCTTTTATCTAAAAATCATTAAATATCAAATTAATTTCAAGCTGTTTAAGTAGATCAATCCTCATAACACTGAAGTAAAATACAGTCCTGGCTAGTCTTATCCAAAGAGTAAGAGTAATTAATTTAAAGTGTGCAGCAATCTTCATGCTTTCTGTCACTCTTACAGAGATCCAGAGAGACAGACAGATTAAACAGAAAACTACGATACTGTAGGGTAGACTGAGTAACTTGAGGAGAAATCATGTGGTGTAAAAGGGCAGGAATGAGAAATCTAGACCAAAGCCTTCCCAGGGCTGAACACTACTCATCATGTGACCTTCTAAAACTTCTTTCATCTAAGATTTGGCAAACTCATCTAAAAATAGGGAAATATGATTTCTCTTCCCTCACTTCCTGGGTTGTATAGAACATATATTTGAAAATATTTAAAATGGTAATGTATCATATAAATACAAAATCATATTAAGGTGGAATAACTTCATTTATCACTATATGTGGAAAAATAGTAATTCTGTTCAAAATTGGATCCTCAAATAACATTTCCTCAGGTTGCAAAATGCATTTACATGTGATGTGACAACTCATAGGGTCCTAAAACACTTGACCACAAACCTTTCATAGATTCAACTTTAAGTATGTCTCTTCTATAAGATAGCACCAAAACTGAGGTTGTAATGTAGCCTAAGACAACTGTATACCTACACAATAGTATAAACAGAGAATTAGCAGTCCCAACACAGCAAGAGATTGGCACAGATTATGGAATCTTTGTTCCAAATAGTCTTAAAAGGCTAAATGTAAACATGTCTACATATCCCCAGAACATATTCCTGCCAATAAAACTTAACTGACAAACTTCCTATATGAAAGCATAGCACAATACCTGCAAGACCTCCCGTTGCAGCAGATATTCCAAAATGCCCTTGGGTGGGGATAATCATATTTTCTACTTTAGCACAAAATTCATAATCATTTTTATCAGGTGTAAAGCCATTATTGATCATCACCTAAAAAGACATACTACAGTTACAGTTTTTGCAATGGACACTGTAAAATGAATTTCAGCTACTCAGTTTTATGACCAATAATATTCAATCTTGTTTCTTTTACTAGAGTGATTTTAAATAAATCTCGTTTAGGTTTATTACTCAATAAAACATTTAACTTGAAATTTTTTTGCCTACTATGTGTCAGAGACAGAAGAGAAAAATTCAATAATTTTCCATAAAAATCTTTCCAAAATCAAATATGGCTCATCTTCTCTTGAAGAAATTTAGGGAACCATGATTACCCTCTCTGAACAGTTCATATGGAAGACAGATTATATTTGTTCTGAAACTCAGTGAAAGAGCTAAAACCATTAGATTAAATTTATAATTTTAGCTACAGTTACTTGAGAATTAAACAGATTGCCTTAACAATCCCCTTCATCTACTTCATGGAGTAAATGGACTGTCGTAGGTTAGCAGAGACACCAAAAGTGATGGAAATCACACTGACATAGACAAAAAAAAGACACTTAAGTTTTATTTTGCAGGATATACATTTGAATTTGCGACCTTAATTTCTTAATAGAATCCTGGAATTCTGAGAAAGCACAATAATCTACATGATGCATTAATATTCTTCTCATTGTCCTACACAAGTTGTGGTTAGCCTCTTCAATACCTTCCAGGCTCACTCTACGACTCACTGAGATACACAGCAGATGCAAAAGGAACAAGTGCATAGCCCTGGAGCAACAGCACTTTTATCACTACTTCCAGTCACAGTTAATAGTTAAGGTTAAGTCACATCGCTAAAATGTTGTAGAACTCTGCCCAAATTTTCAGCAAAAAATAAAATACCTGTCAATACAAAGGCTAATCTCTATATAATGTAGGATGGAAACTAACTTCTAATGATCACCTGTAATTTAGTTAACTAATATAAATATGTTTCCTCTGATTATAATGTTCTTACTTCAGTTTGCATCATTTACAACAGATCCTCCTCTACAGGGTAAAATCAGAACCAACAACCAGTAGGATAACTGCTTTTAAGGGTTAAAAAGATGCTTAGTAAATCACATTCTAATTTCAACACTAAGAACTTTCTTAAACCGTTCAGTATTTCTCTCCTTCACTTCTGACTACTGAAAATCTATCAAGAATTTTTACTATCTGATTACAATATTTTTAATTGGAAGAAATAATAGTCTTATAATTGTAAAGCCCATGTAAAGTATGTCCACTGATTTATGAGAGTAACACTTCTTTATGAGAGCATTGATGACTTTCCTTAATCACCTGTAGCTTCAACCCACTGTTAAGTACATTTTAAAAATATATATAGCATCAATTCTCTTGTTTTGACAATGTTTCCTCCAACAGCACTTCTTGCTTTCAACCTCTCCTGTTTTTTCTTCCAATGTGAAAACAACAGACAAGGATACAAATATTAGTTACAAACATTTCTTCAGTACCTAACATGGGCCCCTTACGGACTATGAGCATTATAGGATACCATGCCTATTCCGAGATTACAATCGTATTGACAGAAAAACCTACAAACACATATTTGACTAGTAATTTGACACAATATATTTTAAAGGCTAAAAAAAGTATTAGGAAAAAAAAATAGTTCAGGAGAAATAAATCATTATAAGCTAACTTTTGGGAAATTAGATGGAAAATTAATCTGGAGCGGTATGTTCAAAGGGGAGCACGACTCTGCTAAGTAGGGAGGCCAAGGGAGAGTATCACAAGAGGGTACAACAGACTGAGCAAACACGCACACAGAACTATTACGCGACATTCACATGTCCAGAAAGGCTTTCTAATGTGTGCGTGCCACACGACCTGCTCTACAGTCATTCATAGATATTAAGCAACAAAGAATTCCAAGGCTGAGTAAATCTGAAGAATGTGGGCTTACTAAAGGCTTACTTATCGTTTATAGAGAAATCTTTAATATGCTAATACACACAATAGTGTCCATCTCATCTAACTATGGAGCCCTTTTTCGAGAGTGTATTTTGCAGGCTACTATTTGGGGAAATGCTGGTGGATGCCTCATTGTGTTGCGTCATGCAGGTAGCTGCCCTGTGACCTGTGAACTTGTGTGCATCTCTGTTCACCAAGGCTGTAGTCTGGGCTTTGCCGCATGGAGGTAAGCATGGCTTACTGACTACCCTAATGAAACTGTACAGGATGAATAAAAATTACAGTGAAACTGAAACCTAAGTCAATCAGACTAGATACCTCTTCTATTATGAAACTTCTAACTTAGCTTGGGATTCAACACTGAGCCAATATGAAGTTTTCTCAAGAAACATCCTTTCCAGAGTGCCTTAGATAGTAGTGGGAAGGCTAACTCATGACTTAGGAAAAAAACATGCACAAGGACATTTCTTACTTTTAAGCATTGTTCCAGATACTGTCATCTTTAGAAGCAAAGTTTACAATACATTAGTGATCTTAGGTTATTTCAACAGCAACCTGTATATTACCCTAAATTCAATTTATCTACAGCTGAACTCATGGCCAGCCCTCATTTCTCATGTTCCCTAAACAAATAAATACAAACTAGGGCTATCATTCTGCTAGAGAACTGTACAGACTAGTTGTCCAACTGGGCAGAAATTTAGGAATTCTCTGACCCCATGACTGTATTCACTCCCAACCCCCACCAAATAAGAACTAAGTCTTTGCGTCTCCACCTGTTCACTGCCCCTCTATCATCCCTCTGCTATCACTTCTGCCTTCAGACCACAGTGGGGTTTACGGCTACGATGGAGCTGGAATTGATCACAGTCTTGTGGGTTATTTAGTATAACACTGTTCAAGTTATTTACAATCTTCTATATTCAATTTCCCTGGAAATTGGGGTTATCTGGAAACTGCACATAAAGTACAAAACACAAGGTGTGGTATTTTAAGAGACACGGAAGGAGTCTAAATCATTTGACCCTTTGCTCCTTTCATGAATACCTTTATAAGAACACTGGACCTAAATCATCTTTTGAAACTACAAATCAGACAATTTCACTTTCTATTTAAAACTCTGAACTTTCTTTTAAGTTCCTTATAGGATAAACTACAGGTTACCCTGTGCAAGACCTGTTACTGCCAACCTTTTAATCTCATTTCCCTCAGTTCCTTTATAATCTCAAGCCATACCAAACTTGCCTTTCTCAAATACCTCAATTTCTTTCAAGGCCCTCTGCCTGCTTTTTGTGCTTTGAGCGCACACACACTCACACACACACCCTCCTCCTGATTCCCAAACTTCATGATCCTTGCTTTAAGGTACAACTCAACTCTAAGGACCTGTTCCTGACCTTTGTCCACTCTGACCTGCAGGGTTACAGGATTTCAAACCCATGATTCCTTTAATGGTAACTGTTTTTGTAGTTTTTGTCATACAGAATAATATTCTATACATCTCCCCAACTAGACTAGAAGCTCTCTAGGGAAAATGACCTTTGTCTTAGCCATGTCTGTATTCAGAAGATGTAGATGTGTATATGACATGTCCCATAAAGCAGGGGGTTCAGCAAGACTGCAACAGATACCTAGGTAAGCCAGGCTTCGAAGCTATGTCTATCCTCTGAGGGCAACACTGGTGAGTATGTGAACAAGAGCCACATATCAAGAATTCAAAAAGAAAAGTCACACTAGAACATTGTTCATTTAATTACTGTTACTTACTGTCAGTGTTTTCTGGTAATATATAATCTTTGCCCGGACAGGATAGGGTTTATTACGAAAATCTCTCTGGCAACTTGCTAAAGCTTGACTGGCACCATCGCTACAGTATGAGAGAATGAAAATCAAGTAAGAAACTTAGAAAGATTTTCAATATTTAAAAAACTCAAGAGGATTAAAATAATATCAAGTTATGACAAAGTTCTGAGGTACTTCAAGTTATTTATTCAGAGGACAAAAGGTTTTCCTGTCAGAACTATTAGAAGTTCAATGCTACCACGTGTCAGAGAGAAGGTAAGGATATACTATTGTACATGAGACCTCTAGTACGGCAGTCCTCCAGTTCAGGGAAGAATCTGAATCCCTCCGTGAGCTTTTATGCAGGCGAGAGCCAAGCATGAAGGCACACACCTATAATTCCAATATACTGAGAGGCTGAGGCAGGAGGATCACAGGTTCAAGCCCAGCCTTGGTAATGAAACAGCTTAATGAGACCCTGTCTCAAAATAAAAAAGGGCTGGGAATGTAGCTCAGTGTGAAGATCCTAGGTTTAATCTCCAGCATTGAAAAAAAAAGCCCACAGATTCTAACCCAAAATCAACTGAGGCAGAATCAAAAGGAGAGGGCTGAGGCACTTCCAATTAAAACAGCTCCACAGGAAGTTGCAATCAACTACCAAGGTTGAAAATCATCAAGGGAGGAAATAATAAAATGAAGCATGGGTATTAATTTTTCATTTTCAAGTTGAGTAACAACATTCACTGATTGGCTAAATAGCCAAATTGTGAAATAAAATGTATGTATCTAATTCATGTTTGTTATGAATACAGTGAACACTTAAAAGTTTTGCAAGACATTGAGAATCTTCAAGCTAAGCAAAATAAGGTTGACTAAGGTGGCGTAAGTTGTGTGCTCATTAGTTTGGTCAAAGCTAAACTTCAGTTTTGAAAGATTTTTCACTTAAAAATGAAAAAACATGACTAATTAGCATCGGTGAAAGCCAGGAAAAGGCTATAAACCTTCAAAAGTATTGTAATTTTAGGTTAAACATTTTATGTTTAAAATCTGAGGTGATTCACAAAAAGAACTTTAAGACATATCCAAATAAGACTTTTTCACTAGCTACAAAATAACATTTCAGGAAAAAGAATAATCTTATTTCATTTGGAAAGTGTTCAGATTTTAAATAATATATTTCATGAGGTTTTCAAAGAGAAGCTGAAATGAGAAATAATGTAAAGTTATATACTTACTTTTGATGGTCATAGTGAATTTGTCCATTGTTGCCTATGATTACTATAGCAGGATTATTTTTCTGAAAATAAAGAGAATATATTTGTTTTAAAGATTGCAGTTGAAACTCTACATTATCTCAATGTGCAGTGAGGTCTCTTGTACTCTAAGTGTTTAAAATTGTGAGCATGGCCTTGGCATTCAAGGAGTTATTAATAACTAGAAGTTGATGTTTCTAGTATGTCTGCACATGTTTCATTAATTGTCTTGATCACTGGCCTGATCAAGAAGAGTGGTTAACATATGAAGAGTAAATATACGAGCTAGCAGTAGCCTCAAATACCATGAAAGCAAGCTGTTAGTCTTCTGAACACTATTGGTTTCACTGCCCACATCTAAAGACTCATGGTTATACATCATAATTACTGTGCACATACAGGACTCTGGGGAAGGAGTCACTGTGAAGTTCTCAGTTAGGGTTTCATTACAATTTCAAGTTGAAAAATCATGCCTGCATAGCTCTGAGCTGCTAAACGTTCTGCTGCACACAGAATAATCACACTTAAAGTATCACATGAGGAGTTCTCCATTATTAAACTCATGAAAGCATCAAATAAGCTCTCTTTCTCACAGCCTAAATTTGCTAGCAGGTGTATTAAAGTAAGTAACAGTTCTGACAATGAGAATACCTTTCCATCATTGTCAAAAGAATCAAAAAATATTCCAACACCATTCCACATATCAGCTGATCCAAATACAGGACCTTCCAAGCCTTGATTTTCTGTATACCAAATTGCCTGAAAATACAAAACAGGGAAGAGTTAGAGGCTAGTGGCATGTGCAATTATTCATTTTCTAAGTACACAAAATGGTCATACCAGGCCATCAGCTCCAATTCGACCTCTTCCAGTCACTCTAAATGTCACCTCTACTTCCCAGTTTTCAAAGGCTGCTTTTGCCTTCGTCCACACTGACCCTCTTTGGCTTTTCAAAGATGGTGCTATTCGAATTTGATCTGAGCTTGGAATAGCATCTAAAATAGAAATCAGTGAAGAAAAGCTTGAAGTTATAATTAGGTAAAACTCAACATACCATCTCCAAACTGCTACATACACCTATAAAGATCAAATTTTAACTTAGTAATATAATCACTTTGTTAGAAAATAATTCCATGTTGACAATTTTGACTTTGAAATTTTTGGGCTAATACTTCTTCTAAACAGTGGAATATTTCCGCAAAATTTTTTAAAATTCAAAAATTAATTTACAACCATACACTAAAAATTCCAGAGGCAATGGGGAAAGGAAAAGAAATTATAACCTAAAAGGCAAACTTTGATTCTGACAATATCTCTTACAAATACCTTGAAATCTGCATATTTAAAAAAAAGAAATCTTGCAGTGTACTTTATCAGTTTACAAATGTTAGAAAGTTTTCAAACACTGTGAAAAGAACATACCACTAGGAATCAAGAGCCTTGTTCCTAGTCTCAGTTCAGAGTGACTTTGAACAAATAATTCTCTTACTCTGTTGGTTTCCCCATATGTTCACCTATAAAATGAAGGGGCTGGGCTTGATCACTTCTACAATCATGCCAAAAGTTATATGCAAAGTATTCTGCATATATACTTTTTTCTAGGGAGAAGCTCATATGCATTTCAACAAGCAGGTTTCAGCACTGACAGACTGTCAGCAACAATGCTGATCTCCAAAATAGTGGTTTTCATCTGCAGGCTGTTCTCAACTCCCAGTTCTGCCACTTACTAGCTGTCTGGTTTTAGGTAAGTTATCCCATTTCTCTAAGAATTTTCTAAGTATGTAAGTGCTTATATGAGAGTATATGTACATATATTTTGGAGATATTGCTGGTTTAATTCCCAACCAGTGCAATAAAGCAAGTCACACAAATCTGTTGGTTTCCCAGTACATGCTAAATTTACACTATACTGTAGTCTAGTGAATGTGCAAGAGCAGCATGTCCAAAGAAACCAATGTACTTATCTTAATTTAAAAAATACTTTATAGCTAAAAAAAAAAAAAAAAAAAAAAAAAAAAAAAAAAAAAAAAAAAAAAAAAAAAGGCTAAAAATCATCTGGGCAATTAATTTTTTTTTTTTTTTTTGTACTGGGGGTTGAACTCATGACCTCGTACTTGCCAGGCAGGTGCTTACGCCACTGAGCTAAATCTCTAGCCCCATCTGAGCCACTGAAAAACAGTGCCACAGCATGTATGGGATACAGGGTTGTCACAAACCTTCAGTTAAAAAAAAAAACACTATCTAAATTATGTATAATTAAAAAAAGGTATGTTTACAGATGCTTCAATAATTACATTAGATAATTATTAAAGCACTTATCAGGTAGGTTTAAAATTGGAACAATTCTATCATATTCTCTCAGATATTAAGCATTCTAAATTTATGCTGGGAAATAAAAATACAGTAACTATAAAATCATTCTACACATAGGAAAAATTGACAAAAAGAAGTTGAGATACTTTACTGTGGTCGCTCACCATCACTCTCACTTTGAAACAAAGGTTCCAGGGAAGGCATGGAAAGAATACTGGACAGAGAACCAAAAGCCCTGGATTTGAGTTCAACTGTTTTGATGCAAACTATGTAACTCTTTCCAAGAACCTTAACCTTTCTGAACATCAGTTTTCCCATCTCGCCTACTAAGATACAACAGATAACAACCTTGCCTACTAAGGATCAAATTTAAGAACAAAGCTGAAAGAGCTTTGAGGGCTGCTATAAAGGTACAAATTATCATTTTTTTTACCCTGTGGATCTAAAGAAGTGTGCTGACAGTAAAACAGGACATTAGAGTTAAGAAAGAAACGCTACAGATTTTATCTAAATTTGGGACTGAAAACAAAGGACTGTGTTTAAACTAGATTCTAAGTTTCTCTATTTTCTAGTTGTTTGCTTTAAATAATGGATTGCAGGTGAAATGAAAAGAAAGAAAAAAAAAAAGAACAACAGCATTAAGACAACAACAAGACTGTAAAATAACCAAGGGATACCCAAAGCAGTGATTTTCAGTGTCAGCAGATAGATAAGTCACGGCTAAAATACTGATTTCTTCATTTTAAATTCAGTCTAGCCACAGAGCTCAAATTAACTAAGATGCATTATCCTGATTGTTTTTTTCCTAGCAGGACTAGGCTGCAGCTCTATAAACAAAGTCAGGGTATGTTGGTAGTTCATTAACATTCCTAATTTGCTGGTGTATGAATGAGTGTGAGAAAGAGAAGCAGACAGGCAATGCAGATGTGCAGAAGTGAAAAAGTGTAAACAAATTCATCATCACTACCGAAAAAATTATTATTCCAAACAAAAACAAGATCCAAAAATTTGTGCTTGGTATCATCTGTATCATCTTTGTGTACTAAGAACGTTATCATGATAAGAAATGCCTAGTGGGCTCATAAAAAATAACTACTAACAACATAATTACACTTTGCCTCACATACTTAATGACTTAAGTCATTAAATCAAATTGAAATTTGCACCTACAATTACACATCAATTTGAGGAAAATGGCCCTTCAAAAGTGTGCTTCCTATCTAGGAATTACTTTCTAGAAATAAAATGTTTCGCTGAACATTAAACAATCTAAAATGATCTTATGAATCACACACAAAGATGGAATTCAAATTGCCAGAGCTTCTCATGTCACAGAAAGGCTTTTGCCACTTGCTTTAACGGGTGCATCTGATGGTCACTGAACAGTTTATGACATGTGAATGCTGTGGCTGATTCCTTAGTCAGCAGTGACACATCAGCACTAAAAGGGGCAGACACCTTTGCTTTCACAAACACAAATGCCCTAGCAAGGTTGTTATGTTTAAGAGTGTCAAACACAGAATCAATAAAACTTGAAGCAGAAATTATTTCAATTTTTCAAAAACTGTTAAAGATACTGCACAAAACTGATGTTCTTAGTCTCTAACTCAAAAACACCACCAAAAACCCTATCCCTCTACCAAATAAATAAAAGCCCGAGTGTGACTATAAAGTTACGTAATGTAAAGATCAAAGACCAAGCCAAGTCTGAGAGAGGTTTTATAAAAGGTGTAGTTCCAAGAGCCTAATAAGTAATGTCTTGTGATATATAAAGACTTAAAATTACTCTAAGAACAATTTGTGCCATCTCTGGGCCCTTTGAGGGCACCGGGTACAAACCTGAGCATTAATCATCGCCAATACTGGAGGGAAGAAAAAAGAAGAAAAAAAAAAGCAGGAGAAAGGAGGCTGCTGGAACACGACTCAGGTTGGGATGGCTGGGGAACGTGTCCCCTAGAGACGTGGCGTCAGGGTGAAACGTGACACCTAGAAGCGAGCGGGGTGCTGGGAAATCTAGGAAGTAAGAAAATACCTCTAGATCAAGTGCAAAGTATAGACAAGATCAAAGAAGAAAGGACGGGAGGGGAATGAGGGACAGAAGGGGTAGAAACTCAGGGACAGGCAGGCAAACTTGTGGGCCACAGGGATCGAGAGGAGCTGCTGCCCAGAGTCCCCGCCACAGCACACATGGTGTGCAGCGGCTGGAATCGGGCCTCAGCACACCAGAGCGAAGGTGAAAGGCGGAGAGGCAGGGAGGGGATCCGGCCCCCCGCCCCCTGCCCAGGCTTACTCCCCGCGTGGGCCCAGAAGGGCACGTTCCCATCGCTCTGCACCAGGTGCGGTCCCTTGAAGCTGTATTTGTATTCGAAACGGCGATGCAGCACCGCAGCCGGAGTGCCCGGGGAGCCGGCAACCGCGGGGTCACCTCCCGTGCCATCGCCCCCAACGAAGTGACTGAGCAGCAGAAGCAGGGTGCAGGAAAGTTGCCGAGCTGTGGCCCTGGGACCACTTCGTCTGGATCCCGCCATCTTGAACTGCGGCGCGGAGGCCGGCGGGAGAGGGAGGGGCGCGGGAGGCTGCGGACAGCCAACAGGGCGCTCACTGATTGGTGGAACCTGGAAGACCCCCTAGGGCAACGGGTGAGTCCCGCCCCCTGTCTCTGCCAGCCGGGTGGCGAGTTCCAAGCCTTTGTGGGCGGGGCCAGGTGAGGGGCGGAGTCGAGAGGAGGGGCGGGGCCGGGACTCACTGTGGTCCGCTAGCTGTGCGGGTCCAGGAAGAGAATTCCAACTTCCCCTTTCCCTTGGGCGAGCAGGAGGAGCAGCCCGGTTTACCTGCAGGAGGCTTCAGAGCTGCTGAGTCTTGCGGATTCAACTTGTACTAAGCCAATATTAGAAGAAAGGCATTGCTTTTCTTGTGACACCGATTATTCAGTGGTTGGTTTTCACTTCGTGAAATTTTCAGAAACACAGTATAAGCGTGAATAATAGTAGTCCCATCCCACTAACAGCATCTCAGAAGGGCCCTAGGGTCTTTTAGTTGGTTGAGAGGGTTTAGGGGGTGTTTCCATGAAGCTTCCAGTCAATCTCCTCAATAATTAACTCCAAGGATTTCCAAGTTTTTTGACAGAGTACGTTTTGGTTAGTCTTGGTGAGAGGGATTATATGCTACAGATGCAGAAGTTAATAAAACCTGGATATTTGAGACTGGAATGGCCTTTGACTCAACGTATAACTTATGCATTTTAAAAAGATTTCCCTTCCTTTAAAAAAAAAAAACCTGTATTGTCAAAGTACTCATGGTCATCTAAAATTTTGTTCATGATGAATTAAAATCTGAGATAGCAGTCTGAATTGTTTTCTTCTTACGCATAGCTTTTTTTATTTTTATTTTTCGGTTTTTTGAGATAGGGTCTCTATATAGTTCAGGCTGACCTTGAACTCATTATGTACCCCTGGCTGGTCTTGAACTCGTGGCATTCCTCCTGCCTCAGCCTCCCCAGTGCTGGGATTACAGGTATTTGCCACAACACCCAGGTTCATTCTTACACATACCTCTTTATTTCATGTCTCGGTTCTTGTGAACAGTGAACACCATGCTATTCCTAGGGACTGCATGCCCACAGTATTTTAACTTTTCATTGACCATCCAGATTCCTATTGCTGGACCCATGGCCTATTACCATTAAAGCTCTTTCTCTCTGTCTCAGTTACTTTTCTTATTGCTGAGACGAAATACTTGACACCCAAAATTAAAGGAGGAAGGTTTTATTGTAGCTCACATTTTGTAGAAGTTTCAACTCCTAGTTGGCTGGCTCTGAGGCAGGGTCGAATAGCAGGAGGGGCATCGCACAGCAGGCAGGCAGGAGGCAGCAAGCAGCAAAGTAGCAGCAGCTGCACACAGAGCGACAACACTTGTGCTCTTTCTGTCCCTTACATTCTATCTGGGCCACTCATACCCAGGGTGGGCACCCTTAATTCTAGTATCGAACCAGGAAACAATCTCAGAATCACATTCTTAATCCCAGCACCACACACTCTAGGTCAGCCACCTCTGAAAAGCCCCACCTATGACTGCATGAGGCTTTGAGGGGACATACAGATACAAGCCATAACGCTAGCACTCAAATCAGACTTTCATGTTGAATATTAAGTCCTCCTACCTACTAGTATCTAGATGTAAATTAAATAGTACAATCCTCAGGCCTAATAGCCATCACAGCAACAGTAGTAACAAACACTTACCAACCAAATAGCACCTGTGAGTCATTGCCCTAGGGCCAGCTCTCTAGGGCTTTAAATCTGTGGAAAGTAATAATTTTATCTTCTTCAGTTTTTCATCTCTGTGGAAACAAACTGTGTATCTAGAAAAGTAATATATATTTGTCAAGCAAACTAACATTAATAAAAATGATGAACACTCACTGAGTGTTTTACAATGTGCCAGAAACTGTACTAAGCCTTCTGCATAAGACCTACAGCAGCCTTCTAAGATTGGTACCATTATTAGAATCTCTATTTTGCAGACAAAGAAACAGAGTTACAAAAAGGTTAAATAATTTTCCCAATGTCATACAGTAAGTGGTAGAGTTGGCTTTCAATTCCAGGTATTCTATCACTAAAACTATCAAAAACTATTCTATCTCAGGCAATAAATGTTTTCAATTTATTCTTCAACTCTCAAGAGACCTGGATTTCCAGAACAAGAGACTGAAGTTATAATTTATAATTTTGCTGAATCAATAAATATAAATTATTATGTTCTGTATGGCTATTCCTTTAAAAATAGTTTTATTCTTTTGCAAATGGGAAGGGGACTGAGATAGAGTAGTTCAGGCTGGTCTTGAACTCACTATGTAGCCCAGACTTGTCTCAAATTGCAACAGTCTTCCTGCCTCAGTCTTCCCAGTACTGGTATTATAGTTGTGTGCCACCACTCTGGATGATTTTTTTTTTGTCTTTTTTGAGACCGCATTTTGCTATGCAGTTCAGGCTGACTTCGAGCTGACTTCATAGCCCACGCTGGCCTCAAACTTGTAACCATCCTCCTGCCTCAGTCTCCTGAGTGCTGGGATTACAGGTGGGCACCACCACGCCAGGCTCTGGCTGATGTTTAAATGTTAAGCTAATGACACATTTTGAACAAACTCCAGCTGTGTAATATGTAATATCTTTTTAAAAATTCATTTTATAGATCTCTGAATTTTTGGTTATGATTTTTGTATGCAGGTTCATGAGAGAGACTTGTCTATGCTCTCCTTTTTTATAAAGTTATCATCAGGTCTTACAATCAAATTTATGATCTCTATTTCTGTTTGAAATTGAATTTAATAAATCTAGCTAACTGTCCAGCACACACATTTTAACAGTCCTTTTTGATTGCCTTAAAGGTGATTTATGCCTGCAAGTATTTCAGAATGTGGCGATTAGAAAGGTTTTCAGGATTCATCCTAAATAAATGTCAAAACATTGGTACTTCTGAAACTAGAGAATAGGAAATATAAAACTCTGATTTGATTAGATTAGGAAGAATGATGACATGTTTGACATATTATGCATTGATATCAATTGTCCCCATGCTGAAATATGTGGGATTTCAGATATCCATAGGCTTTCATATAATATTTGTCTTGGGAAGTTAATGCATGCAAAGATAGCCTTTTGGTCTTGCTGTGTCTACATGGACTAATGGACTGAATTCCAACCTTTAGTTTTTTGATCAGGAATTTTGCTAACATGTGTGTATTAAACTGGGCACTCTTTGCTATAAAACAGAACTAATGAACTTTTCTTCATATTAGAAAAAATAATTAGGTGATTCTTTATAATCCCGCTGGGACAAAATATTATTTTTCCTCTGTTTGACACATTCAAAGCACAGTTGAGATAAAAGAGAAGAAGAAAAGGGAAGCAGGAAAACAGAAAGTAAATGAAGGGAAGGAAGTGTCTGGAAAGGGGTGGAAAATGTTCTTCTTTGGACTGTGGTATAGTGCACCATTTTGGAGATAGCTATTTACAGATATGAATTCCCCAAGACAGAATGACAAGTGCAAAAAAAACAAAAAAAGAGCAACTAACCAGAACATTAAAACTGAGAAGCTAAATCTAGACAAAGGAGAACTGGTACACAGTCAAGGGAAAATAGCACCCTTCACCGTATGCTGAAGACTTGTGTCAAAGCTCTTTGACTTTGTATTCATTCCCCACAGACAGTCTTTGGCACACATTTGAAATGCTGGAGCATATTCAGTATGGAAACAAATAAATTTTGGTGGTGTGTAAGGCAATAATAAAAGCTTCCCTCCAGGGGTAGTGGTGCATGCCTGTAATCCTTGCTACTTGAAAGGCTGAGGCAGGCAGACCACAAGTTCAAGTCCAGGCTGGGTACCTTAGAGGGAACCCTATCTCAAAATAAAATAAAAAATGCTGAGCACTTGCCTAGCACGTATGAGACCATGGATTTGATGCTTAGTACTGCAAAAGAAAAGAGAAAAAAAAATCTTGTAGTTCTTGGTTAGTCAGCTCAAAGACAAAATATTTTTCTACCTTATTCTTTCAAATCACCTGGTGTTTACAACATCTGTGGCATGATGACACTGAAAAAAGAGCAATTTGTCAGTAATGATTATTCAGCAATGCAACTCTCCCACCAGAAAAATAAATGCTTCATCAATTTAGTACAGAATTAGGGGTTGCTTCCTTTCCTCTTGAGAAAATGGCAGCCATTCAATAAATCCATATTACTTCAAATTCCAACAACTTGGAACTTGAACTATTTCATCCAACCTTGAGTTAGACTGATTTTTATCATTATATTGCTCAAGAAGAAATGTTTGCTAAGCGCATAATAGGATCAGATTAAATCCACTTCAAAATTTAGATTTTAGAAGAATTTTAATAGAAATTTTAGCTAGCTAATTATTCAGGAGAAATTTATAACAATTATTACAGATTAGCTGATTTGTTCATTAAAACAACACTGTATTTGTACTTGTTATCATGTAATTGAAATGAATAAAACTTCATTCCTAAAATATCTTAGCAGTGCTGAATGTATAGACTAATAGCTCATGACAAACAATGCTACTCTAACCATGTCACTAAACCATAGTAGCTGAGTGAAGTTTTACCGGATGAGTTTTAAAGCATAAATTTAAATCATTTGTTACATCATCTATATCATTTGAGAATTCGAGGATAATTCATTGTTAGGAAACTTATTGTAATATATCACATTAAGAGATATAGAAAAAAATCTATTATAAAATAATCTCCATTAATGACAAAATGTTTTAGTAATCTAGGAATAAAAGGAAATTCCTTAACATGTTGAAATGTGTTGTAGTCAGGGGTTACAAGGAGAACAACTACATACAGGACACAGGATTTGTAATACTGTTTTATAATAGTCACCCGGAGTTGAACACAAGAAAGTGCAGGAAAATCTGTCCACAACACTAATACCCAGGATATTTAGCCAAGGGCCTGAATCCCACAGCAATGTCTTGCAAGAGTCCAGCTGAAGACCCAAAACACATGACAATGCCTCCCACAAATCCAACTGGAAATCTAAGAGCCCACAATAAGGACTCACGCCAGTATATTTTACTGTTCTGTGCTGGGAAGGCCAAAGGTCAGGGGTGGAATTAGAAAGTCGATGCCAGCAGGGTGAAGGAGCTGTGCAGTGGGTTGAGGGTTCTACATGGGAGCCGAGAAGTCACGCTCAAAAGAAGAAGTGGGGCTGCCCTGAAGAGTACCACAGCCATCCTCAGCAGCAACGAGGTCCCACGCTCCTCCGACGATGAGAACAGTTGAGCACAGGTCAGGAAGCCCAGCGTGACAAGCTTCTCCAGCGCACATCTTCCCCTCCGGAGCCAGGAAGTGATGCACAATGTGAGGAGCAAGGCTCCCGCAACGTGAACCACAGCCACCCTCATTGATGAGGTCCCGTGCTCCTCTGATGATAATGGCCGAATCCATATTGGGGAAGCCAGCATGACAAGTACCTCCAGGAGAACAGCCGCTCTTGAAAGAACCCACAACGCCTAGCTCTTCTTCTCCATGTCTCTATTTATGCTGGTAACTTTCTTCAGGTGGGACATCTTTACTCAACACCAGCTGAATTAATTCAGCTGGTGCTAAGTTGACCACCAGTTTTTAATCCATAACTAAATGTATCTATCAAAAACCTGGAACAATCCCTACTTTTACTAATAAAATTTTACAAGCATTTTTATGAAGATGGTGAACAAGAAAAAATGTTTACTATCACTCCTATTTTTTTGTAATAGTACAGGTTTGTAGTACATAGTGGTTATCTTCTTTGTGAGGAAGAGGTACACATATATAACGATCTTAATTCCTTTTTCATTCCCATTCTTTTTCCTTTCTGTATGGGGAGTAAGTGTTCTGAACACCATTTATGAAAAAGACTATCTTTCCTCCAGTGTATTTTTTGGCCGCTTTGTCAAAGATCAAATAGCTGGATGTGTTTGGGGTTGTTTCTGCATCCTTTATGCTGTTCCATTGATTCTTGTGTCTATTTTTGTGCCAGTATCATGCTGTTTTTATCACAGTAGCTTTGTAATATAATTTCAGGGATTATGATGCCTGCCACTTTTCTCTTTTTACCCAGAATTCTGTGAAGAATGATTGGGATTGCATTAAATCTGTATATCAATTTTGGAAGTATTGCCATTTTGACTATATTGGTTCTGTCTTTTCAGAAACAGGAGCTATCTTTTCATTTTCTGCTGTCCTTTTCAATCTCCTTTTTCACAGTACTGTAGTTTTTGTTGTAGAGGTCTTCCACTTTCTCAGTTAGGTTAATTCCTATGTAATTCACTTCTGTTGTTTAATATTTTTTTAGTGCTGAATTTATGGGATTAACTAATTCAGAAGCACAAGAAAATGAAAAAAAATGAAGGCATGATTCGTATTAGGAGGACATGATAACATGACAAGAACAAAGAGTTTTCAGTTCTAGATTATGCCATGTTTTAAATAATAAGTTGTTCATCTACAGGGATACAAAATGCCAGTTTTCCAAGGAAGGTAAACATGATTTTGGCATGAGTCCCCCTACGGCCTCCTCTCTTCCAGCCTCATAGAGTCATTACAGTAAATCCCCTATTTACTGAGTTGCCTTCTCGCATTTGCAAGTCAGATTCATTCATAAATCCCACAGAGTGAGTCTTATACACCTTTAGCACAACTATACAATGTAAAGCATAAAAAATAGCCACGCACACACACACTATTGCACTGTGCAGTGAGCACACAGAAAGAAAACTGTGACAATGTCCAGCAGACAAGTAAGCTACTTCTACAGTTTGTTTCAGTATAGGGATGTCCATTTGGTATTTGTAAAAGTTCACAACTTGAATGTTCATAAATTAAGGAATTACTATATTGTCTATGCAAGTCTAGTGCATAACTACAAAGCAGGAGCACAAAGTGGCATGATTTTTATTAGAGTTCTCATAATTTAATATGTATAAATTTATTGTCTAAAAATTATAAATGCAAAATGTTTTTATAAAAACTAAAATGAGGGAAAACAGCATAAAATAGACACAGTCCCCTCCTCTCCACTCCCAACCCTCACTTACCCCAACTCTTCAGAGGTAAACAATATTAATACTGTGATGCACATCCTTCCAAAAATGTCTATCCTATGCATTTGCAAATATATACTCTGAGGTTTTAAAAAATAAAATTATATGGCATAACTTTATAAGGTTGGATGACACATTTTTCATCAATAATATATTATGTACATCTTTCTGTGTTTGTAAGCATACAAACATGGTTTACCACCAGGATCTTTGTGTCCTGAGCAGGATGCCTATTCAAGGGGATAAAAACAGGTGGACATTGACCCTGTAGCTGTGAACATGCAAAGTTATACCCATCCTGCAGGGGTACATTTTGTAACTCCTACAGAGGTGTCACACAGGCAACCAGGAACTGCTTAGTTAGAGAGCTGCAGGATACTTTATACGTAATACTGCTGAAATGTTTTTCTTTCTTTATTGGGGGTGCTGAGGATCAAACTCAGCCTGATGCATGCTTGGCAAGCTCTCTACCACTTAGCTACAGCCCAAGCTCCTGCTTAAAATTTTTTAAAGGCAGGTATAGCTGAAGAAAATAATCCTGACCACACAAAACATGATACAAAATCTGTCAAACATTCAGATTGAATAGAACTGTAGCATTCTGCCACCAACTCTTTAAAAAAACCTGAATGAATGGTTTCAAATCACCAGTGATAATTGAATGCGGATGTCTTATGCTCTGGATGAATGATTTGGGGATGACAGTGTGCAATGTATGTACTATTATTGCCCCATGACTGGCATATTTTGAAATTTTGTTGTAGTTTTTTTTTTCCTTCTTCTTCTTTTTTTCCCCTTTTTATCCTTGAATAAAATGAATTTGGGGAAAAAATCACCAATGATGTTTGTTTCTAATATGATTCAGTTCAGTTCTATTTCCTACGAGCCTTTCAGATGGATTCCTGAGATTTTAATGTTGAAAGCTATTCACAATATTTTAAGTGCTAAGATAGTGGTTTATTGTTGTTGCTTACTTCTGGAATTCTACTCAGCAGTTTCATTACAGTCTAAATGAATAAACATCTATAACACTGAATGCATGAGCTCTCATGGTAATTCTCATTCAAGACCTGCATTTACTTCTATGGTACTTACTTCCAGAAAGGCATTTGAAGAGGCATCTCATTAGGGGTGTCCTAAGGATTGCTCTCCTCCACTAATCTCCCTTTCAGGCCTATAAAATGTTAGGGAGGACCCTCGAGTGCTCCAAGTTTTTTACCCAAAGTGTTTACTTTCTGTTTTTTTTTTTTTTTAAACTAGTTTCTTTAATTCTCTTGCTTGTCCCAAATTGGTACATTATAATTGTGTAAACGCTGAGTAAAAACCTGCAATTACGACACAGATACAGTATGTCCTTAAATTTAAAGTAGTTAGTTATCAAAAGCAAATGGTTGCTGAATCTTACACCAGAATGAGCCTGCTCAATATTGACACAGTGAATTGTTCTGAGATTAAACCACAAAGAGAAAAACAGGCGGAGGTTCAGTGAGTGACAGGGCTTTATGGTGGGGGGGCGATGTCTCCCAGGGGGAGAGTTCATCTTCTTACTCAAAGAGACGCCTTCAGGGATCATGTAACTTGAATTCCCTATGAATTCAGTGTCATCTTAGCTTGACCAGTTCTGGAAGAACATATTAACCTCCGCTTGTGATTTTCAGAAAACCATTCTAATTTAGCAAGTAATTATGGGTCACATGTAGGACAAAGAGCTAGATAATCTTGGATTACCCACAGGAAGCTTTGTCTCCAAGGCAACCCCCAATGGAGGGGCTGTTAATGTGAAGGCCAGTCGGTTAATGAACTGGGAAAGGTAACTGGCTCCCAAACCCGTTAGAGCCAGAGAAATGGACATAACAATTATATTGCTATTGAAGGACTCTGGGTTAGAAAATGAATGCTTCAAAAAGCCAGTTGAGGAAAAACATTTAGAGAATGGATATAATTGTCACTGTTCTGCTAGACAAAGCCTGCACATCTACACTTGGCCTATGGGGAGTTCAAGCCAGGCCAATCTTTATTTATGAATTTTTCTGAGTCTCCAGCTGAATTCATTAGTTTCAGCACTTTCTATAACCTAATTGCCCCCAAATCTGTTTTTTTTTTTCCTGAGGGGCAGCCTCTGTTACCACACCAAGCTGGGAGAGTGGCCTAAAAGACATTCAGAGGAGCAAACAACTATGGGATTGTGCATTAGAATCTTCCATGCCCCAAGATGGACTGAAAAGTAAGACAAGGAGGCACAGATAAGGACTCTGAGAGGATTTAGGTCAGGTTGGTAAAAGTAGAAGAGAAGAGTGCAGGTGACCTAGCTGGGAGATGCTCTGATAGGTGAGAAGAAAAACAAAAGCATGTGCATAAGAAACTCTAGACAGCCAGAATAGGAAATTCAAAGTTCAAGAGTCCTCTATTTCTTGTGCATTTTCTCTTCTGTTTCAATTCCAATCTCTCTCTCTCTCTCTCTCTCTCTCCCTCCCTCCCTCTCTTTCTGTCTCTGTCTCTGTCTGTGTCTCTCTCTCTTCTCATTCTCTCAAAATATTTTTTAATGGATGAATATTGTACTCCATGGTCTGCTCTTTGTAACTCTATGATCTTTTATTAATTTCCTTTCCTTGAACACTTCGTGAACCACACTACGCACCTAACTGTGTGATCTCATTCCACGTGCATTGACAGTGTGATTCGCCTAGGTTTTAAGTCTTGTAGCTTGAAAGATTAGATGTTTATTTAGGAAAGTAGGCTAATGATAAAGGAATTGCTTTAATTGATCTGAAATGTCCCCCTGAGGCTTGTGTTGTGACAGCTTTACTCCCCACCCAGTGTGGTTCTATTGAGCAGTGGTGGAAATTGTAAGAAGTGGACCTTCTCCTTTGCCTTCTTCTCTTCCTCCTCCTCCTCCTCTTCCTCTTCCTCCTCCTCTTCCTCTTCTTTCATCTTCATCTCCTTCTTCTCCTTTTCCTTCTTTCTTCTTCCTCTTCTTTTTCTATCTTGGTAATGAAATGAATGGTTTGATCTGACATAAACTACCATGATAAGCTGCCCTAGGCCCAAAGCAAAAAGGCTAACCAGTCATAGACTTTTCAGTTCCTAAAACCAAAATAAGCTTTCTCTCTTTGTGAGGTGATTATCTCAGATATTTGCTATACTAATAGAAAGATAGAAAGTTACCAAACACAGGAATGAACACCCTCTGTTAAGAAAAAAGTGGCAAAGACAAAAGAAGACCTATCAACAAGATTGGCAACTCCACAGATGGAGATGCAAAAATACTTTTTGTATACTGGAGCCACAACATGTGAGGAAAACTTCTTAGATGGGGCAAGGTAAAGTATGCTATTCATCTGAGATATTCACACAACTGTGTGTTTACCAAGAGAAATGGAAGTGGCAGAGGGGAAGGGAATATCCTATTTTCCTTTCTTGGAGTATTTGTGAACAGATTTTAAAGTGCTAGGGTGGAAAGTAAATTTGGGAGCACAGAAATGAACAGGCTGAATGAGAGGCTGAGACCAATTGCAATAGTTGGCTTATGGATGTTTAGATGATCTGGGAGTCTTCAGGGAGGTGCCCCATATCTATCTACAATTCTGGTAATAATTGGTTACCTTCTTTGGATTAAATTTCACATATTTGTGGTCAAATATGAAAACAATACAAGAAGAGGGGCCTGAAATTATCATGAATTCATTAATTGACTCACAAGTATTTCTTACACACTTTTATGAATAGCGCCAACTGTAATGATGCTCAGGGCATTAGCCACAAGACTGAAAAGATGGACAAAGTCTTGGTGCTGTGGGCCTTTGCATGCCGTTGAAGAGAGATACACAATTGTAGGGGAGCAGAAAGGGGTGATCCCTTCAATACCCATCATAGAGGATAATGGCAACACCCCCATAACAAAAGACAAGTGATTAAGAGGACAGCATGACATGTGTCTGGTCACGGTTTTATGTGACATGAGAGCCTTCACACTGAAGACCCACAGCTTAGAGCGAACTATCTATTGTTATGCTCAGGTTCACTAAGATAGGGACACCTGTGGAATGTCACTGGACAAAAAGGGTCAGAGCTAATAGACATGACAGGGACAGTGATGCTGTCTGTACAGACCTTTCTTGGCCCCTCAGTTTTGGCATTTCTCCTCAAGGTCTGGGCGCAGAGGGTAGGAAGTTTTTGAAATGGGCATCTTATGATCTACTATGAGACAAGGAAGGCCAGATGATTCATTTATCACCAACTCTAAGGCAGGAAGGTGGGTTAAGGTTAGAATAATATTTTTAGTCTCTATGACTGGATAAAGGAGAAAAGGTTTCTGTTTTATATGCCCCACAACAAGGAAGAGAAATTCCAGTTTCCATGCTTGGATGGAAAGGAGGGGAGGAGACAGGAGAGAAGGAAAAGAGCAGAGAGAAACTTGACTGCTTTCTAAGGACTTCATTTTGGGGTATCATTTTCTGAGCCCCAAGACAATAAAACTGTCAATAACTTTGAGAAAGTTTCAAATTGTAAAATTGAGCCGGGCGTGGTGGTGCATGCCTTTAATCCCAGCACTCGGGAGGCTGAGGTAGGAGGAGCGTTGTGAGTTCGAGGCAAGCTTGGGCTACAATGGAGCGCAAGGCCGGCCTGAGCTACATAGTGTGACCCTGCCTCAAAAAACTAGGGCCGGGAGTTTGGTTCAGTGGCTTAAGCACCTGTCTGGCAGGCGTGAGGTTGTGAGTTCAATCCCTGGTGCCACCAAATAAATAAATAAATAAATAAAATTGTAAAATTGATAAGTGCTGTGAAAATAAACAAGATCAAAGAAATGAGACAGAGAGTGGCCAGCGGGGTTGGGTGGGCAGGGAATCTGGTACTTTAGTAGATGGCTCTGGGTAGGATTCCCCAGGAAGGGACATTTGATCTAAAGCTTGAAAGATTCAGAACCAGCAAAGTAAGGATAAAGAGGGAGAGTGTCCCAGGCAGAAGGGACAACAAAGGCAAAGGTCCCTAGGTGAAAGAGCCATGGCATGGCATGTCTGGAGCCAAGAGAAGCCCAGAATGACTGGCGTGTGGTCAGAATGGGGAGGAGGCACCGGAAGAGTTAGCACAGCAAGAAGAGCGAGTTGTATTCTGGTGTCAGTGGGCAGCAATTAGAGAATTGCAGGCAAGTAACTAGTATAGTTTTTCTATGTAATCTCTGCTGATAAGTGAATTAGCAGCACTTGGGGACTTGTCAAAAATCTAAGATCTCAGGTCTCACTGCAGATCTGACTGTATTAGAATTTTATTTTATTTATTTATTTTATTTTAAAGGAAGTAAAATCCAAAAAAACCAGAACAAAGTCAATCAAAACAAAGCAGTAGAACTGGTACAGAACTTCAAAGAAAGATACTATGAAAACAATAGCTACTATAATATATCTTGTTATTTTCAGAGTAGTTGACTATTCCATTAGGTATAGTAGAATCAAACCAAAAACAAAACACAATAAAACCAATAAAAACAGGATATGAAATGATGCAAAAAAAAAGAAAAAAATTAATCAGAATAAAGCAAAATAATGAGAACAATATTGGGCCTCGAAGACAAGACAGAGGAAAATCCCCCATATTTGCTACATTGCATACTGTCATCTTCCCAAGAGTTGCTCACACTGCCAGCCCCAGGCCTGCAAAATCAGCCAAACAATACAAGCATTTAGTTGCTTTATGTACCTTAGTTGCTATCAAATTATCCGGTCCTCCAGACCAGCAGGTTGCTTACAGTGGTGGTGGGGGGAATGTCCTTGATTCTTAGCCTGTGTGCCAGTAGGTATACAGGAGGCACATCTTTCTCTCCCTGGAGTTCACACTGGTTGTGCAGTCACCAGGAAGGCAGGCTAGTTTCCTTATGGTCGGAGCCTCTCTGACCCAGCGGTGTGGGTTCCTGAGAGGCACATCTTTCTCTCCCTGGAGTCTGTACCGGTCACGCCCTGTGTTAGAATTTTAACAGAGAACATGAATAGGTCTGAACCCTGTTTGCCGCCAGCTGCCCAAGTTCCTGGAGTGGCTGTTTCTAGCCACCTGAGTCCCAAAACAATACTCACACATGCTTTGCCACCCAGCTTGCACTGCTAGGACATGGCACACCTGGCATGACATAACATTAGTTGCTGCTATGGCAGCTGCGTTGCCATGTAGCTACTGCTACTCAGTTAGTCTTGCTTCACTGATGCCCCCAGCATCCGTCAATGAAAACCCCACTCCATAAACTTGAGTTAGACTCTCCTTTGAGTTACACCAGGAGGCGTCAGTCAGAAACTCTCAAATTCAGGCAGGCTGTGTTCTTTTACTGGGTCACCACCATTTACCTAACAGACACTTGTGTACATAAAACTTGGAGAAACATTATGATTTTAAAAAGACTCTAAGGGACACCCACTGAGATAGTTATAATTTTTCTTTAAAAAATAAATAACAGGGCTGGGTATGTAGCTCAGTGGTGGAGCACTTGTCCAGTACATGTGAAACCCTGGGTTCAATCTCCAGCATAAAAAAAGTAAAAATAAAATTTTAGAAAAGGAAAATTACACATGTTGGTGAGGAGCTAGGGAAATCTAAACACTGAGCATTCATATATTGCTGGGAAGACTGCAATGACCACTGTGGGAAAGAGTTTGGCTACTCCTTGATAATGCAAACACGGAGTTAACCCATTTAGAACAATTCTACTTCAGGGTCTATACCCAAACGAATAAAAAAAAATCTTCAAAGAAAAGCTGTCACATGAATGTTCATAGCAATAATCTTGGTAGTTCTCTAGCTTTCTTGACCTTCTCCAATCAGATAGGTGGAGATTGGTATATGATTGAGTATTGATATGCTTTTCTTAGTAGTAATGTACAGGATGTTTTCTGGTTGTAACAAGTTTGTGCCTGATCAGTCCAGGGCCAAATTGGGTAACATGCTATTCCCAAAGTGCACTGGGTTACAGACCAGCAGCCCTGTGCTCTAATCTTGCCATTGGCACGCCCTGCAAAGTAGTCACTTATTTTCTGGATCCTCCTTCATAGTCTTCGAATTCCCCCTTTCAAACTAAGATGCTGTGATGTTAATCCTGGCTTGCACATGCCTGGACCCCATATAAAGATATTTTCCTAACAAAACCAATTGAATAATTGCGTGACTAAATACAATTTAATTTTTATGTTTGTGCAGCTTATCTTATCAAGTGAATTCGTAAAACAAAAAATGTTAAATTGCATGTTCTGGGTTTTATTGTCATTATTTAAACATAGTCACTGAACTGATGAAGGCCACATGGATTGACCCTTCTGTTTGCTCTTTCAGAAGCTGCAGCCAACTGGCAAATAGCTTCCCCAGCCTCCTGCTGGAGCATCTGCTAATGCTCTGCAGATTAGCAGGGCCCCTCTGCCTGCACCTCACTTACTCTCCTTCCTCAGGCTGCTCATTAACTCATTAGAAGCTGCTACAATAGCAACTGGGGGAGGTTCTTCTGTCTGACTCAAGCTCAGGATTTTCCAAGTACCTGCCTCAGTATCACCTGGATTCTTAGGTAAATTTGTGCACTCTGGCATTGCAAACAGAGGTACTGTGCATTCCCCTTAGCACTGATTGAACCATCAGGAATCAATGAATTCTGTGCATAGTTGTTTGTGCAATGTCTGCCTTTGTGCACTGAAACATAAATCTCACCAGGGCATCGTGTGTTACATTTTGCTCAGTCCCTATCCTGGGCACTGTGTTTGGGCATCCAAAGGCTAAATGCATGAGTGAAGGAGTGACCAAGTATATCAGGTTGATGGAGAGTCACCTGGACACAGTCACTTTCCTTTTGGCGTACAAATTGTCCATGTATACTCAAAGAAGGATTTCCCCTCAATTTAAGGCTGACATGTAGGGCTAGGTATCGGTACACGTGTGTAAATATGTGTATGTGTGTGCATACTTCCAATGGGTCTCTCCTGTTCTCATCTGACATACTCAGAAATGTCAAAGTAGAAGGCTAGAAATTTCCTTGTCCTGTGACTCTGCACACTGTTAAGAAAAAACAGCACCAATCTGTTGATCAAATGTAGTTTGATCTGATGCAGTTTCGACCAATTTTGGTGACCTGCAGGATTTTGACTGAGCCCGACACTAAAACTGCACAACAGCCATCTGGGGCCAGAGCACTGTGACCCTATGTTCTCTGTGCAGGGAGCGTTGATGCGCCCACCTAAAAAGAGTGCAGACTCAGTCAGGCTACCTGCTCAGCCCAGTGTATGCAGTCGACTTTGTTCACTCTAAATCCCTCCCCCCCAGCAAATCTCTCCCTTACATTTACAGTGGCCCAACACATTGCTGCCTCTCTGGCCTCACACAATCATTTTTGCCATTTAGGACTCTGCTTCCCAGTTTTTTCTTTCTCCCTCTCAGTCAGCTACCCTGTGTCAACTTTAAATTACTGGCTCCTCACTGCTCACCAGGCACCAGTCCAATCACTTGACAGGTATTGACTCATTACCCAAGGATAAGACTGGACCCCACTACCTTTTGCCACACATCACAGGCTCCTATTTACTGACTGACTTGTTCATGTCAATTTCATGTCCTTTTGATTGAGGCGCTGTGACACGGTTGGATTTTACAATAAAGCAGCTAGATTTAAGCATTTGGATTCTTAGGTTGGAATGGAAGAAAAACTGTAGGGTCACTGCCCTAAAGTAGGTTATGGTGTGTCAGGAAATTAACTTTCAAGAACTGTTTGACCACAATATGAGAAAATATATGAAGTGCTAAATCCCTTGGCGTACTTTATAAATCCTTCAAGACACTTCATAAATATTTTATAAATCCTTTTGGAGGTCAGGGATGAGAGTTTAGTCGGATCCCCTGTAACCCATACACTATCTTGGAACTTCCGTGGTCCTAAATTTCCAGAGATCTGGTTACACAGCAGAAGCAGCAAGTGAGGCTCAGAGGGTCTCTGGGAGCCCCATGTTCCACAGCACACCACTTCTCTGTCTCACACGCCATTCTGATTTCTGTGCTCCTTAAAAACATTGAAAAGCTGCCTTGAATGAAGAGATCGAAATTTTATCTTTCTGATGATAAAAGTTATATAGGCTCTTTCTCGACACGTGGCAAGCATTAGGAAGTAAAAAGAAGCAAAAAGCAATATATCTGTCCTCCTCCCAAAGAAAACCCAAGTCAGAACACGCCCAACTCTGAGTCACTGTGGCCAAGTCAATTTTGCCTTCTTTTTCCCAGGCCATGTCCCTTGTGAATATTGTCACCACCCCATTTCATCCCATGCTTGCGGTAAGAAGGAAAAGTGTGAGACAAAGAGTGCTCTCTGCACCCAGAAGAGAGGACACATTACATCTAAAGGACACAAGAAAAACTTTCCCTCTGTGGGCAGGAGGCTTAACCCGCTCCCTACAATTCCTTCTGACAGTTGTGAAAGGGAGCCCGAGCTCTGGGACGTAAAGGTTTTGGCCTGAATTCAGGTCCAATGTGGGAATGAAAGGCAGAAATCTCTGTATTAACCAGATTCATCCTTTTCCAGCTGATCTGTGAAGATGCTGTAGAAAGATTTTAAAAGATAATAACCTTGGGTTCTACTTTCTTGCCCATCAAACCTCCCTTGCACCCCCTTGGAGACGCACAGAAACCACAGCTTTATTTTTGTCAAGCTACACTATACAGGTTTTCTCTCTTTTTTCGTCTCATTAACTTCACTCCCTCAGCCTCCCTCGCTTTTCCAATGATTAAAGTAGTGGGCTTTTTAAAAAGGCCTCCAATTAGCACCTCATCAGCTCCAATTAGAGGAGACAAAAGCAGTGTAAAGATAAATCAATGAGAGGGGCCGGCACAACATCATGTAATCACTTAAGACAAGCATTGAGCTTTCTCTTTGCGACCCACACTGGGCCTATTCACCTTTCTTTCTTCCTTTTGGATGCATTTAAGACTGTTTTGCTGGGAAGACAGGCCTCCCAGGAGTCTCATAATTCCTCATTCAGCGGCTACCTGTTTACAGCTCAGAGAGTCCAAGGACCTAAACAATCCTATATTGTGCGCCTGTGCTTCCTTCAAGCCCAGCTCCCTAATGGTGTGATTTCTGGGGCCGGCTGACTAAGTTAAAGGCTGGCTTTATACTCACCAGTGTTCTCCTTGTACTGTCTTCTAATTACCAGGGAGGGCAACAATGTATTTTTTTTTCAATGAGAGTTCTTTGGAGCAGTTAATTTGGTGCCTGTACTAAATGCCCCCAAACATTAATTAGGGTGGAAGGAACCCTAATTTCCTCAGCAGCTTTCCCCTCCACTTGCTTCCCTCATTTTCACATAGGCCTGGACGAGTCTCCATAATGAAATTACCTCATTAATGCCTTTATTCTCCACAGTAACTCATTCAAAACCGACCATTTAGCTTTAATTGAATGCTGTCAAAAGGAAAAAGGTGCATTCATGGCTTTGATGAGCAAAAAATTTTCCCCCCTAAGGGGTGGACAGATTTAAATTATGAAGATGGTAAGTAGTGAGTTATAATTGGGGACAAGCAGCACTTCAGGAAAGCTTAAATGCTTTCAAAGCCCAGGCTGGCCAGTCTGCGAACTATTAACTATGTCCAGGGCCTTGTTTTCGGTATTTGAATTGATGGCAACTTAACTATAAAAAATAAAATGGGGTTTAATTTTTGTTTAATACACAGTGGGGTTCTATTTACCCACAGAGCAATAGCTTTTCGATGAGCTAAGTCTTTGTTCCCTTAATAATTTATTATCTGTGCTTTCTAGCATGGATCTTGAAGGGCACAAAGCACATTGCTGTTTCTAGGGAAAAATAAACCCTGAAGGACACAGACCACGCAAGTGGATCACTGACCTAACGCTTCTCCAGGGCAGCCCCATAGGTGAGTTCTGAGGCATTACTGTTTTGTAAAGCTACAGTACTTTGGGGACTGAACCCCTAGAAAACACCTTCCTCAGCATTTCTCATTGCTACAGCAATGCCAGGAAGTAAGACTTAGCTGTCAAATGCTGGTGAAAAAGCAGAGGCACAGGGGCCTGAGGCAGTTACTCAAAATCATGGTTAGTTGCCAGTGCAGGACCGGAGATCACCAGAGTATAAACTTGGGGTAAAACATCGTACAGTACTTTGAAGGTAGAGCTGCTTTCTGACAACATCCAGAAAGAAGGTCAAATGTGTGTACATTGGCTCAATCTCATTTTGTGTATAAAGAATACAGACAATATTACTAGGCAATATTATGCTAGTGTCAAGGTCTATATTATATTTACATACAAAATGATATAACGTATGTGTCATGATATGTCAGTGAATCATAGATAGATGATGTAGGTCTTTTTGGACCCAAAAGTGGTGTAAATACAAGGAAAAAGGGAGGGAGGGAGACAGAAGGGCGGGGGGAGAGGGGTCTTATATAAATGACTGGCAGAAATTTACCCATTCATTCATTCATTCATTTGTAAACATTAGACTAGTTTAGGAAACTGCTTACAGTGATGGGGGAGGTAGTACAACAAAACAAAACGAAACACATTGCTGTTTATTCAAAACCAGAAACAACCACCAATTTCATATGGAGGCTTATTATAGCTTGCATCCATAAGTACCCCCAAAGCCTCATTGGGTCATAGGTGGGGCTTTTTCAAAGGGGGCTGGATCTAGAGTGTATGATGCTGGAATTGATTCATAGTGCAATGTTAGGCTCAAGGGCACTAGGATTAAGGGTGTGAGTTCTACCGACCCTAAGTAGCCTGGATAACATAAAAGAACAGAAAGATGCTGTAAAGGTCCCTTGCTTGTTTTGCTACCTTCTGCCTACCATGAACTATTTCTCCTCTGAGATGCCCCTCTGCCATACCTTGCCTTGAAGCCAGCTGACTATGGGCTGAAATCTCCACAAACTGTGAACTAAGTAAACCTCTCCTTTAAATTTGGGTGTTGCGTATTATGTCTCAGCAATGAGGAAATTAACTAAGACAGGTTCAATGGACAGAACATGAGACTTGAGTTCACAGAGACCTGGTTTCAAAGTCCCACCTCTGCCATGATCATGGTCCTTCACTTTTCTCAGCCTTAGTTTCCTTGTTTGTTCAGTGGAGATAATAAAACTTGCACGTGAGGATGAGATGAGATAACATAATGTGAACAGCAAACATACAAACCATGTCTTTCAAGTTTGAGCGAATAAGGAAAGTGGATATTAACAATAACTACTTATTTGAACCAAACTAAATTCCTTCCTACCTTGGGAAAGCCTCAAGATACACTGATTTCTAAAATTTTGCATTAATTCACATATTTATTATTTGTGGCTTACAAGGTATTCTGTTAGATGATAATTATTTCAAAACCATCAGACACTAAGCATGCTATTAAAATACTCTATAATTCTGAATGAAGATTATAATATTTGGGCTACAGACATTGATTACATGTGACTCTGACTTTGTGGAAAATACTAGCAATGAAAGCCCCTGCCTGTGAGCCAGCAGGTGTGCGGACTGGAGGGAGGAGAACAGCCCCACCCTGTGAGGAATCAGCTGATTCAGAGGTACTGTATTGTTTGGTTGACTTTGCAAGCCTAAAGCCGAGCAACTATTTAGAGGACAACAATATACAATATAGTAACTGTGGTAGATTTTCTACTGTCTTACTACTATGTCAATTTGTTTTATTTCTTTAAAATTAAAGACAAAAAAAAAAGGAGTTAGTGGTATTCAAAGTGTGTGAAGGTAAAAGGAGAGGAAATGTCTAAAAAGTGAAGGTGGTAGCCATTGTTAATTTCCTATTACCTTGTTCTGAAGTCCTGTATCGTTTTCATTATTTTGTTTGGTTTGCTTTTATTCTGTTTTGTTTTGTTATATTCTATTATGCCTGATGATATGGGAAGCTATTTTAAAGATAACAAGCTATATTATGGTAGCCATTGTTGATCTCCTATTATCTAGTTTTGAAGACCTTTATCACTTTCATTGTTTTGTTTTAAGTGGTTTTATTCTGTTCGGTTTTGCTTGATTTTTTAATGTCTTATGGTATGGTTAGCTATTTTAAAGATAACATGAGGCATTATGGTGGCCATTGTTGATTTTCTATTATCTTGTTTTGAAGCCCTGTATTGCTCTCATTGTTTTGTTTTGATTGGTTTTACCCTGTTTTGTTTTGTTCACTTGGTTTTTTTTAGTACCAGGGATCGAACTAATGACCTTGTGCTTACCAAGCAAGCGCTTGAACCACTGAGCTAAATCCCCAGCTTGTTTTGTTCTCTTTAAAATAAAATTAAAAAAATACTAGCAATGAAGAAAAGAATGTAATTTTCTGCATCAAGTCATTGTAACTCCATTAGATAATTTTATATATTTTAACTTTTTTGCAATTTTTCCTTCATTAGCAATCAGAATATCTTCTTTGTATGACATTGGCTGTTTTAGCTAGTAATCCATACTGCCCTTATGAGAACCAACATTTTTCTGGTTTTGGTTAAAACTCACCAGGCTCATTGTTGAAATAACCACTGTGTATTCTTGATTAAAATATGTGTTTGAATGACTTGAAAACCGAGAAATACATTGTTTTGGAAGAGCTGGGAAACACAGATCTCCTTCTGTAATCTTTCCAGGGAAAATTTCTTTTGTCATGGTAGCTGAATTTCCCTACTCCAGTCAGCCGAGTGACTTGCTACTTCTCTGTGTGTCATGCATGTGCCTGCAAAAAAATGGAATCCTACAAGGTGGTTTGGCTCGTAAGCCTTCCTGTCTCCATAACATGATGTGGCAACATCCGTGAGTGGTACAGCTTTTTGATAAGGCCTTGGGCCTTTGACACTAAAAGAGGACTGGTGCAGAATGTAGTTATATACTTCTTCCTAATTTAGAATTTTCTGTTACTGCATCAGTGATATCGATAAATTATTACACCATGGCAATTTAGTCCTAATACCAGAAATACTGTATTGGCCATCTATTCCATGTAAGATTCCAGATTATTTGAAAGGCAGTAGAAAATAGGCATTTTGCCTTGATTCACACCCCCCCCCCATATATTGAAGTCCTGATTTCAATCTCCTCCTTATTTAGGAGAAGGGATGCTGTAGGTGTAATTAATTGAGGTTCCATTGGGATAGGTGGGCTTACATTGATATGATGGTGGAATTTGGAATATGAAGAGGGGAATTTCCACACAGGTAGGTGTGCAGAGGAAAACGGTGTGCAGCCACACAGGGTGAGGCGGAGGATGCACGCACAGACACAGCACACAGAGAGTGCCAGCAAACCACAGCCACTAGCAGAGTGACCCAGAGCAGATCCTTCCCTAGTACTTTCCCTAGGGAGCTTGATCCCCCCCACACCAGGACTGTGAGATAACAAATTTCTATTAACTGCCCCCTCCCTCTGTTCTCTCTGACTCATCTCTGTCTTTCTGCCTCTCTCAGCTACTCTGGACAATGAACTGAAGACTTCTGCATTACATTCCCTCTTTCTTTCTTTCTTTCTTTCTTTCTTTCTTTCTCCTTTCTTCTTTTTTTTGTGGGGGTACCCGGACTCAAACTCAGAACCTTGTGCTTGAGCCACTGAGCTACATCCCTACCCCAAATATATATATATATATATATATATATATATATATATATATATTATTTTTTTTTTTTTTGTACCAGGAATTGCACTCATGACCTCACACTTGCCAGGCAGGCACTGGACCGCTGAGCTATATCCCTGGCCCTCAGTTCCAAAGATTTTCAAGCAATAAGTTTTATAATTGCTAGATATTTACTAGAAAAATGATATTTCTTTTTTCTTTGATTGGTAGAACTTTTTTAATAGTACATGTTTTCAATATATATTAAATAGATTTATTGTGGGGGATTGGCATATATATCACATCTTAATCCTTTTGTGACTTTACCTCCCGCTCCCCTCCCCCCACCCATTTCCCGATTCCTAGATCTTCCCATTTTTACAAAGCCTACTTTCTTGTTTCCTATCATCTTTTATCTTGCTCTTTAAATTATTTGTATTCTGGATTTCTCATGTAATGAGAAACCATGTGATACTTAACCTTCTGCATCTGATTTGCTTCACTCAGCACTATGGTCTCAAAACACATTCATTTTACTGCAAGTGATTCAAATTTATCCTTCTTCATGGCTGAGAAGTACTCCTTTAGGTACATATACAACATTTTCTTTATCCATTTGCCTGTTGATGTGTGCTTCCATGATTGAGCTATAAACATGGTATCCATGTATCAGTGTTATACAGTGTAGAAAAGGATATTTCTGAGGTGCTCCTTCTCTGCTTCTTCCCTCCTCACTTCAGTTAATATACCCCAGCCAAATGGCACATCACTAGGCAGTTTTATTCTGTATGTTTTGTGGTGACCACTGAGGGAACCACAGATATCAGCATAACCTCTGACTACTAACAGGGAGTCATTTTAATTTCTTATTCTCAGATGAAGATGTCATGCACCTTTCAAAAATTAGGAGAGATCACGTATTCATTGTACTGACATATATTGAACACTGGATGGATGAAAATATCATCTAAAATTTATTGAACACTTATCACAAATAGGCACTAAACCATACTTTACATATATTTTCTCAATTTACTTCTCCAGAAAAATTCCATAAAGCCCTGTCTATTGTTATCATACTAAGGAGCAGACTTAAAGCATACTTAGAGCATACTAAAGTGACAGAAAACTGGGATTCAGCACAGTGAGATAGTGACTCCAACTCAGGGGTAATGCTTCTCTGTCCAGAAACTTGAGCTTCCTTCTAGTCCTTAGCCAAATCAGAACTGAAAGCAACATCTGGATTCTTCCTGCAATGCATGCTTTTAATGCATTTTATATACATGATCACCAGAAAGGAGGAGATGAATATGACCAATATTAAGCACATCATCTACAAGGAGCTTGGGCTGCATACTTTGATGTATGTTACCTCTTCAATCTTGGCAGCTTTGTGAGGTGGGCATTGTTATGCTCCTTTTTGTATAGGCTGAGCCTGAGATTCAGAGAGGTTAAGAGATTTACCAAGGCTGCACAGCATGTGAATAGCAGAGCTAGATTCCAGTGGTGTTTCATCTGAAGTATATGTCCTTTGCAGGACAATGTGTTGTAGGAGAGCAGAAAGAATGAGAATGCTTTCAAGTGACATGGGGACAATGGCCATGAAGTAGGTCCCTAGAGAGTACATGCATGGATTGGGCTATGAGGGCTCGGCATAAGAGGACAAGGAAAGGAAGGAGAAAACCCACAAATAAAGTTGACCTCAGTGAAGTTAGAGCAGGATTTGTCCCTTCTAATCTTAGAAATAATCCTATCGAGCAAGTATTACTGAGACAGTTTAAAAAACTCTAAGGTTGCTTACCCACAAGCCCAAGATGGTCCAAGAACCACCAGGATAGCGATGTACAGGTTCCTTCTTTGCCCACAATGAGGTGAAAGGGGAGGCTAAAAAGAACGATTTAAGATTTTTAAGGTGCCAGAATTCTTGAATGACAAAACCAGGGTGTGAGTAGAAAATCTTCTCCATAAATAAGTGAGAAATGAATTTGAAAGCGCCTTGTTCAATGACTGGGATGTAATAGGTGCTTAATAAATATCCATTTTCCTCAATCCCTTCTCCTCTTTTCTACAATGGGGTACTGCAATCAGTATAATGGAAACAGGAAATAAAGCAGTAAATCCAACTGTAGTCATAGGATTGCACACAAGCTGCTTATAGAATTTTGTAAACTCGTTGCACAGATATAAAGTACACATGGTGTGAGCTTACAGAAACACTGAGGCATGAGTTCCAAGTGAGGCTTTAAGAAACAGGTCAGACATACCCAGTGCACTTGGACATAACCTCTTCCAACTCTAGATGATCATGTCACCCTGCGGTTCCTTTAAATGCACTCTGCCTTGTACACTACCTATCTGCATTCATAAATGATCTCTTCTAATGGACTGCAAACTCTCAGATGGCAAGAGCTCCTATTCCTATTGTTTTGGGCTTTTTAGTTTTATTTTTGGTCCATAATTATCATACTTGTTATCTTGTTCCAAGTATTCTTATTCCTAACTTTTCTACGCTGTTTAAATCTCTGCCTTTGCCAATAAGACACTAACTCCTCAAGGACAAATATAAACACATAGGTACATTGTTATTACCCTTCCTGATCTAGAGCACTGAACAAATTAACCTCCAACTCAAAGCCTCTAATTTCTGGCAAATTTTGTGCTGATTTCCTCCATTGACCCCGTGCTAAGGACTTTCACCCTTACTCTATGTGAAGGGTTCCTACAGTATAACTCACTATTGGGCATTTTTATGGGTGGTCAACAAATAATTGTGTATTGAAGGGATCAGAGCAAGCTACCTCCAAACAGGTCACTTTGATACACAGATTATTTTGAGTTTGAGGCAATTAGCTCTTGGTCTGCTTTCTTTTTGTCTAAAAGTAGGGAATGTTTACCTTTGTAAAGGTAACATACATTGGAAAGGTGTCTTCTTCTCTTAGAATGGGAGCAAAACTACTCTGTGACAATGCTTATCACCTGTGTGACACTTATATACACAATAGATCTTACTAAATGGCCCTTAATTACATACATTTCTTAGTCACTGTCCTATAACTTACCTCCCCCTTCAAATCCCTAACCATCTCTTCTTTGTCTCACTTCTTTAGTCTTTATGATTCTTTGTTAAGATGGTATATAATCTTTAAATCTACTGAGTCCTCCTACATGTGTTCACACTGAATGTATAAACTGATTTTTTCCTTGTTAATTTTTTTATCATTTTAATTTGCAGTGCACCAGTCACTGAATATAAAAATGTAGAAGAGAAAGTTTTGCTTCTCCTATAGTGTGAATTATAGTTCAACATTGGATAGTTAAAAGTGGTGCAGTTAGCAAGACAAAAAGAAAAAAAATAAATCATTGCAGTCATGTCACATTTGATGTTCATAAACAGATTAATCATGAAAAGAAATGCAATACAATTAGTGTAGGGAGTGATGTGATCAAGAGCAAGTGATGTAATTCACTTATATTTCACATTCCTGGTCTAAACAATGAATACCATTTGCATTTACAGGGTATAACTTCCTAGTGAATAAATAAAATTGTGAGCTTTAAGGGTACCTGTCTTCCCTAATTTCTGACTCGATTGATTCAGATCAAACTAAAAACCCATTTTCTAAAAGATGGAGACACTCTTTGCTTATGTCCTGGAGAGTTCACACTTACATTCTCTTCATCCTGGCTGCAGTGGAAGGAAAACTAAGCATAAACCCCTTCTGTCACCTTCCCTCCTTGCTGCATTTGGTCACCTCTAACAAACACTACTAATGACCAGGTTATATCGGCATTACATAGTCAAGTAGCTCATTCAGTTTTTTCAAAAGAGCACAGACATAATCAAGCATGAGGCTGAATGAACAGTTCACACTGAATAGGGCAAATATTTTGATTCAAGTTGAGGTCAGAGGCAACTAATTGAAATATTGATAAAAGAAGCCTGTGGGAACTAAATGTACATAAAAGAAAGAAAGAAGGAGAAGAAAAAAGGAGATTCTCAAGAGGCAAAGCAGGGCAACAAGACCACAGGGGGTGATTTGTCTACTCCACAAGTACCTAGGTGGCTTAGCTGGGCCGGTGAGCAAGCCTGCTGACAGCCTGGGCTTCAAGTTGCAGAAAGCTGTGTGTTTAAACTGGATCACTTGGTTTCTTTTTTTTAAAATTTATTTTAAAGAGATTAAAAGAAAACAAAACAATAAGAACAAAACAGTAGAAGTGATATAGGATTTCAAAATAAGCTGATAGGAAATTAACAATAGTCACTATATTGCATATTGCTATCTTCAAAATAGTTGCCCAGATTACAAGGCCCAGACATGCAAAACAGATCAAACACTATAAGCAATCACAGTTTCTATCCCTGAACTAATAGGATCAATAGTACAATTATCTTAGCTAACAGGTATATATATATATATATAGATAGATAGATAGATAGATATAGATAGATATAGATAGATATAGATAGATATAGATATAGGTATAATTCCCCCCCTTTCTTCTTTTCTCTTTTTCTGCATCCTAGTTGTTCTTTCTTTTTGAGCAGTTTCAGCCCCTTTCACAATCTCTGTGGTAACTTTTGGACCTTATTTAATCTTTCAGTTTCTTACACAAGGGCAACAATACGATATTTACACATGTAAGTCTGACTGATTTCACTTATGAGTATGGTCTATAGTTGCATCCATTTGCCTATAAAAGCCTGTAGTTAATCCAATGGAATTCATGATTTACCCAAAAAATACCATGAAAAATGTTCTAATTGAAACCCCCTTCCCCCAGTCACCCAAATCTGAGAATTACATTAGAGTCTATGTAACGAAGGTTATTTTCATTGACATAAAGTCACCACCACATAAAGTCACTGAGGATTCCTCATAGCCTCCTTGCCTCTGGCCCTTGTCATTTATTCATCCGTGACACTGAGCAAATCCAGACCTCTGTCACCCAAAGTAAATGTTTGTCACACTCACAGCCCATTCATTATGCCTGGCTTTGTGGACAGGTTAATTCTCAAGCATTCCACTCCGCATGTGGGCATTAACAGTCTGGTACTACACTCAGTCACATCCTCTTTCTCCTAAAAGGATCAGAAACCTAACTCTACACCAGAACCAGAATACTTAGTTTACTTAGTGCTCCTGAGACTTCTCTGCAGGGGTAGACAATTCCCCTGAGCTTTTCTCTGAAAATCCTCCAGGAGCAGCAATGTGGCAAATACCCTCAATTGCTCCCATGATCTGTCCAAGCTGGCTTCCCTGTCCCCTGCCTTGGAATGACATGGTGACCATCAGTAAGGCAAGGATTGTGTACTGAGCCTTGGGTTTGGGAGAAAGTGGGAGGTTGTGGATGATCACCTGGCATTTAGGGTTCCCTGCTTGAACATGAAAATTCTGTCCCCAGACTCTATCCTGAGGTCTGTAATGGGCTCAAGAGAAGAGAGGACTGTGTGTTATTCTGAGATTACTTAGCCTCATATGGAATAGACTAAGAGAAATGACCCTTTGGCCTTAGGCTATTTTTTGGAAGTGATAGAAAGTGTGAAACCAGTAAACCCCCATGGAATATGCCATTAATTTGTGATACACTTCTTCCAAAACCCAGGTAAGAAATGTCAGTTTTCCTGACAATCTATTAATTTGGCTTCTTTATTACACTTGGGTGAAAACAGCCAATGTTTAGATCAAAAAGTTGTAACATCCTACAGTGTTGTGCTCAGAACAAAGCGTTCTGTACAGTTGGGTGTGCAGGCATGTGTTTTGTTTTTCCTGTTTATGGTGTAGCTGATATTTACCCCAAAATCAGTATCTATTTAACTAGATAGTGCCACACTCAGACAAGTCAGATAACTATTGTTCTTGTCTTTGAATGCATAGTTATTTAAGTGCTAGATATAAGCATCTTACCCCGAACCATAGGCCTCTCATTGGAGAGGCTCAGAGAGGTTGCTCTTAGAAGGATTTCAATCCACCAACCACATGTGTTAAACTTGGGCCATGAAAAGCCTGAACAAGAGAATGTGGGGTGAGTCAGTAAAATTCACACTCTAGAGAAAGCTTGAGTTTGGGCTGAAGAGGGAGGTGAGCAGGTGAGCCGTCACTCCTTGGGAAGGCTGCTAATAATTGAATGGGGTGGACTTAATCAACAAAGAAATTGGAAAGGGTAGGGTGAGTTACTGCAAGGGCAACAGGGTGTTTTGTAGCAGGAAGAGCAACTAGGCCTTGAAGGGAAGAGAAATGGAAGAAGGGCAAGCCATTGAACGGCAGGCCAGGCACCCTAATCCACAGCACTCCTGGGCAGCATGGCCTGCAGTTCTGCCTGTCATGAGCTCACTGGATACCAGTGTGCCTTCACATGTTTTTTTTTTTAATATTTTATTATTAATAGAAGACAAGACAGAAGAGAATCCCCCATACTTGCTACATTGCCCCCTGTAAAGTGATGCTTGGGTTGCTGACCAGAGGCCTAGCCAAATCTACAAAACAAAAGTTGGTTGATGTT